>KZ308154.1:2213819-2262005 GCA_000376725.2 Ladona fulva | reverse complement strand
TATATGTATATGTATGTGTGTGGGTATGTATATATATATATACACAAAAGTCAGATAATAATTATAAGTTTTTAACATTTTTCTATTCTGTTTGCACTCTAAATACATGTATGAGAATAAATTTTACCAATTAAGTTGCATATAATTAATTACCGGACGTTTTTCTGAAAGATAACGTCTAGTTATTTCCATTGAAATGGCTTCTTATAACCTCCATTGTTACTGTTGCTTTCGAAAGTTCATTGTTACGTTTCAGGACCTCCTTTATGGTTCGGAGATAAAATAGGGAATGTGGGACGAACAGTAATAAAGATCTTTCGGGTCAAAGAGTACTCCATCGATCCTGTGGCTTTTAGAGTGCAATGCGGGGAAGACAATTACAAATCAGTCGTTGAAATGTAATCTTATCATCTCCGTGCGTGACCCCGCTAGAATGGCAAAGGTCGTGACAGCGCGTGCGCCCTCACACACGCTCCGCCCTGCACACGAGTTTCCCTTCGTTTGCAAAGCCGGATCGATATTGGAGCGAGGGAGGGAGTGGGATTGAGAGGAATGGAAAATAATAAAGAAATTCATCATCATCGCCGTGCGCCGTGTTGCGCAAATTGTTGTGTCATCGGAAATGAGTGTAGACCTTCTCAGTGGAGAGATCATCTCTAGGTTTTTCCGTCGTCCGAAATAAAATAAAGGTCGCGGACGCAGCAGGTGAATTCCCAGCTTGAAGATGCAGCGATGACGATGTTGGCAGTTTTCATTATTTTCAATGATTCCGAACGTGGATATGATGCTAAAGGTCGAGAGCTAATCTTCGCGTGGTGCATTCTTTCCACTACGGTTTTCCAGGAAGAAATTTGCGAAGTGTGGAAGGAAATTCTAATTCAACCGGTTTTTCCCGTGAAATCTTTTTGGAAAGCTCTAGAAAATAGGGTTCGTTATTTTACTTACATGCAGTTTTTTCGTCGGTTCAATTTAAAAGTGAGGAGATCAGTAATTGAGGTGTAATCTGGTCGTTGGTGAATCGAATTTACGAAAAATTATTGAATGCGTTTGAAATACCTCTCTTGGATGAAATTTAAGGCGCAGGCAAGAATATTGTAGAAATTGTTTTCCGCTCGCGTATCGTAGGGTGTGAAAATTTAATGAAGGTTTTGCTGAATGATGTAAGTTCGTGGATGGAAATGCTTCACGGATGTGAGAATCTGCTGAATTTTATTGAAGATGCTTTCTTAATTTATTAGGGCCGCCTGCTGTTAAACTTTCATTTTAACCCATAAAAAGTTGTATGAGGAAGCTAGCAAAGCATAATCTGAGATGGAATGAGAAATCGTCGTTGCTTGGAAACCTTTATAAAAGTTTAAAGGTAATTAACAGTAATTTAGTGACAAAAAAGAAGTAAATTTTAATTTTAGTGACTATTTCAGTATTCCATTCTTGCATTATAACGTTGTTAATATTTCTTGACTCATCGCTGTCTTATCAAAAAATAAAAACAATGTAAAATGCTGCGATTTATTTGTTTCAGTGGAACTCAAAATACTTTTTTGGTGTTATTGATATCTTATGTTTCTTTTTCTCCTTCTTAAGTCGATGGTAAAAAAGGAGTGATATAAAACGCTGGTTTTATGTTATTTTGGCGTAATCTTAACGCGGAAGCCTAAGTAGAAGATTGCTTCTAAAGATAAATGTTTACTTTTCCTGGAGGGTCGAAAAATCCTTTTATAGATCCATTTTCTGAGCGATAAAAGGGGCTTAATATACGATATTGGTTTCTGCGTCATTTATACCCAATGTGATATTCATGCTTACCGCCGCCTTTTCGAGATAAAAGCGTTTTTAAACCTATTGAAAAATATATCTAATTTCTATTTTAGGTATTTATTATTAAATGCCTGCAATTTATTTGCATACGCGCGGCACGTCGAAGTATTTCTGTTGATGTTCTGTAACTAACGAATGTTTCGCGGATTTTTCTGTGAACTCTTGCTCTAGAAAGAAGGTACAAGCTCCTCATCCCAATTTTCCAAACTAAAGGCAAAACTTTCCTTAATAGATGTTAACCTTTTTTTCAGTCAGCATTTGGTGGTAATGGCAGTTGTAGGTGGCCTTAAAAATAAATATTCTAGAAGTTACGTCCATTTACGTCCATACCTTGAATTCCATTTTTATCAGACAAATGGGAATTTTCATGGTTATTTTATTAGTACATCATCCAATTAAAACATGTAGGATCAGTTATTTTTATTAGCTTTTTGGTGGTCGGAAATGTAGATGATTCGCTAACAATACAGCGTTTATTAATCCGAGCATTTTTTCTTGTCCTCGCTTGCCCTTTGTACCCTTCGCTCTCCCTCTTCCTTGGCTCGATCGACTCGATGGGAATCCGTTTAATCTGTGTGGTCACCTGTTCCGGACAGTCGACTATCCGCGCGCCGTTCTAAGCAATGAGGCGATCCAATTTCGATTTTTCCATCGGAGATAGCGGAACAGTTTCGCCGTTTAATTTGTGCCTTTTCATAGCTGGGATTCGGAGCAAACCCTGCGGTGGCATATATTTATGATGTACTGGATCTACGGATCGATTTTCTATAGATATTTTTTACACTCTCCGTAACACGTGCGTTGAAGATTTAAGCTTAGAAGAATTCGGTACTATTATAGAACTCTAATCTCTAGAGAATTTTTTATGTTAGAAATTATATAAATTGAAATTGAAGACTGTTCATAGTCATCTGAATCTTTAGATAATCAGCTGTTTGAGATTTTCTCACTTGCGGAATTATTTGAATAAGTCTAAACCATTTCTATTTATGGCCAGATAAGCGTTTTTTTATTTCTGAAGTGGATATCATTGTAGGTTCAGGTTGTATAAAAATTATGTTTCCAAACTTGGTTTGAATGGTGAGATTAACGTTAATGCGTGTACTAAAATCCTCGCGTTTCGGGCTCTTAGTCTTCTGGATTTTAGGAAGTATTACTTTAATCCTAACTCACTACGTCTTTTACTATGTTCTTTAACACAAAATGTAACTAAATCCTCCAACGGCTGTGTACACTAAGTTGTAAATATGACTGGATATAAAAGTCGCGCGGGGAAACGAAATCCTATAGTTCCTGTTAGTTATGCGCCACGCTAAACACAGATGTATTTTGTGTTGCAGGCCGAAAGGAACTCGAGAATGTAGAGAAAACATGTATGCTTCCATTGATAAGATCGCACCGCTTTAAATATAGAGTAATGCTTCCCAACCTTTCGTCTTCCATTTACGCGTTTACACAAGCATCGCAGCATTATAAACAACACCTTCATTAGTTTAATTCAAAATTCAAATCGAAAAAGACGAAATATCAAGGATGGAATTCTGAAATTCTCATTAATGATTCTCCTTAAACGTAAAATATCAAGCAAAGTAAAGCATATACGTTTAGGAATATTAAACATAAATGTTTTTATCAGATATTACGCGACAAGAGCATAAGTAGACTTGAGTCTACTCTTAGTACAAATAAAAACTAAAATCTTAGACTCAAGGAACACCAGTATGCCGCAGGACACCAGTTGGGAAGTATTGATAAGAGAATATCCGTGCTACGGATTGTAGACGTTTTAGTCGAATGTTTTCAAACGATTACGAGAATGTATAGGTAATGATAATGGAAGTACGATGAAGAGTAAGTGAGACGTAGTAAGAAACAGCAGAGGATACGCTTAAACTCGCATTTTCATGACGCCTTATGAAACAGGAACGTGTCTTGCGTGTTGGGGAACGTTGGCGTAGTGCTCCCGTCAATAGCGCTTGATGCACGGCGCGAGGGAGGAGCAGAATGCTCTCTCACCAGGCCGGGCCACGGAGTGAAAAACATGTTGTCACAGCTCCCAGCAATGGAAAAAAGGAAAAAAGCTTCTCGTCCTCGATGGCCGAGGCACTGTCTCCCAGGAGAAATCAGGCGTCGTCCTATGGCTTACAATTGTCGATTATGGGATCGCGGGTTTTGTAGTCGATTCTCGTTCACAGGCGAAGTTTGGCCAGGTCGGTCGGGAGGGACAGAATGGGCCAAGTGCCCACGGACACGTAGGCATAATTCGGGCGTTCGGAAAAATTGACATTTCGGTGAAAAATTTATTAATCCTCCCGGAAATGAGTTTTGTCCGCCAAAAACTACCGAGATATTTTCCCCAACAGCAATGTTTATTTAGAGCCCATACAAATTAGCGAATTTTTGTTTGGCAATAGTGGTTGTCATTGGGGAGGTTTAATGTTTTATTTTTCGGATAGCTTGTCTCATTTTCCGAAGTTATTTTCCTCTCTTGTTCGGAAACATATTTACGAGGTAATTATTTTTATGACTACGTTATGTTCGGCTCTGTCCGATCTATTTATTTAACGGCGACGCGTTTTGAAAATAATTCAATTTTATAATGGTGATTGGCCGAAGGACTTCCGTATGTAAGCACTTTTTCAAGAAAAAAAATTGACATGGTCGAGTTCACTGACGTAAATCTAATTAATATTTTTCGGACTTGTTAAGAGGCATATAAATTTTGAATCGATTTGGTGTTGATGGTAATTTTATTTTGTATTATTGTTAGATGATGAAACAGTTAATGACTACATAGTATGCACTTTAACTTGAGAAAATTATTACATAATTTTATTCTTTTAAAACAATTATCGTCAACTGCATTTTCGTATGTTTTTAAGTAAAAAGTCGAAGTAATAGAATTCCTAACAAGTTATAGTAAGCATTGGCGGACATGTAACATAAAGAGAATCACCGAAATATACCATTTATTTTATTATTACCGTTATAAATTATTCTCTTGTAGTAATAGTTATAGATAGATCCATCTATCCAATAGCATAAAATTAGCTTTGGCCCTGCTAAAATGTTCGGCCAGCAGCTTCATACATGAGCAGGAAACTTCTTAAGGTTACCCCTTTCGAATTCAATGGCCTCTTCTTTAATGTAGTACCTTGCTTCTGATCGCCTTTACTTTATTTTATGTATAATGTATCATATCTTTATCGCTCAGTATTAAAACATCCGTGATATATCGTACATATCGTGAGTTCAACGTCTTTTTTGTCCTCTTCTATTTCATCTTTACCTTTTCCGAAATTGTACCTGCTCGATGAAAGCCTTTGTCGGAGTAAGATAGGTCTTACTAAAAGTTGGGTCAAAATTTTTCCAGTTAGTCTTTGAAGCAATCCAGGCGAAATAAAACTCTTGGAAATGAGTCTGGGGAGAGGAAAATCTCCTGGGAATATATGGGCATATTCTCGAGCCCTTCCACTGAAAGGCTAAGACTATTACCATATCCATTTCCCTACATCCTTGATAAAACGGAGCCTAGTGCTGCAAGACGTTCGATTTTCCTCCTCAGAACCTGCAACCAGCTTTCCAGTATTGAGTTACCTCTGAACTTGGCAGATATCTCTTATAGCACTTTACAGAGCTAAAGAACATTCAGATATTATTATTGTCAGGAACGTTTTGTTTAAGGATGCTCATATCCAAAATCCGTAAGGAGAAAATGAATGTAAACAAGAATTATAATCTAATCTGAGGATGATTTCTTGCACGAATCAAGTATTCTAGCAGATTTTCCATGTTGTGGTTTCAGATTTGTCTTATTTTCTAATATTAATTATTATTCAATATCATTATTTTTATTTTGCATATCATTGTGTTATTAGGGAGAATGAATTATTTTTTCAGATTCGTGTGTATAATTATTTCGAAAAGGATGTTTATGGAAGTTACCTAGTATATATTTAAATTATCATTAGGTGGTTGATAGTTTGGTTATTTAGAAGTAATTGTGGAAAATCATGTTTCATGCCACACCGTATTTTGAAGTAAATTTTACGTTAGAGATTTTTAGCAAGAATAAGTACTATTGATATAAGTCATCGAAGAGTGAACATCTTCAGTATAACATATAAAGTTAACGCCTTAGCTTGTTTTCAAATTCATTTCTAACTGGTCTGGTCTGAAATCAGAACTACCCCCGAAAATATTGACAGAAAGCATAAAGAAGGATTAGAGTTATTGATTACCACGAAGCATGATAGAGAGTTGCTTATTTTTGAGCAGTTTATAATTTTACTCGTAAATAAAATGAACGCTTGCAAGTCTGTGGATCAACTCCACTTGTCTGCATGTCGTTCCAGGTTTCGTTGGGGAGACTCGATCCAATACTTACCTTTAGACGTCTGGCGTTTTGTTCTGAATCTATTGGTGCGTGAAATTCGCAAGCAGCGAAGAGGGGACTTCGTTGTCGGATTGGCTGCGGGTCGTTTCTCTAAAGCCATTTTATCGCGAGTGCGTTGGGATCCCCATCCCGAGCTGATTTAGCGATTGTCTTCGTGGCTCATAAACATTCACGACGTCAAGTGTGAGTTTCGCTTCGGAAAATAGAGTGAATGGCAGAACGCAGATGACTGACGTGGCTGGCAATTGTGTCACTTGGCTGTTCGCTCGCTGTATTAATCCGCCTTCAGAATTTTAGAGGTAAAATTTCGTTGATGGATGTAACACTTAGTGATACCTACTATTTCGTTGACGTTCATTTTGCTACTCTGTTCATGGCTCTAAAAAAACAATCTGTGTGTTGTCGAATACTAATCCGTTCGTACCATAGCTTTCAAAGCCTTCGCTTTTGCTAAAATGCTCAAATATTCTTTTATGTTATGGAGTCAAATTAGATTTTACTGTAGGTAGATGAAAATCGCTGATAATGAAATCCCTTCATGTCTTCTCACCTCACCTTGGATGATTTAGAGACGAGAAATATTAATTATTCAGTAACTTAGCGTGCTCCTTAGCCAAGTATCGTACCCTTGTTTCCCTTCTATGGCCCCTCTATCTTACCTTAACTCTTGGCCTTTCCACCTTAGAGGGGCTTCGCTCGCTGTGCCTCTATTTATTCATTGATTAAGTGCCCCATCCATGGGAAATGAATATCCATTCTGTCGATCCTTAGTGGGATAAATCAACGGAGGAACACACATAACAATTCTCTAACCGGTAAAAATCCGTGCGTCTGGGACTTGAACCCGGTACCCCAACTAGGCTAGCACGCTAACCATTTCCCTCCACTATTTAATTTAATCTATAAAATTTAGCCTATAACTCCCATGAAAATGAATGTATCAAGGAGGAAAGAACCTTTTCATCATGTTTCGATATTTATCAGTATATTAACTCCTATTTTCCCTTTTCTCGAAGTTTGATTAAAAAAGTGAATCTTTTCGGAATATATCACAGTAAGAAATAAATAAATTTCGAATGAGAATAATTCTAGAAGATCTGTATACCTAGTTTGCTTGAATGTGTACTCGAGGCTTTGTGAAGAGCAGGATCATTTTATCCTGCGAATTAAGTGGGATACGTTTACCATGAAAAGCGCTTATATTTGAGAGAATTTGTCGTTCTACTCCAAAAGACGACGAAGAAGCTCTTCAACTAAGTAAACAGATGGGAAGCTGTTTCACGAAGGAAGCAAGAATTTCTGTGCCTTATATGACGGACTTTCATGTAATTTGCGGAAGCAAGTTATGGCTTATTTGGAGTGCTTTGATTATTTTCGTTGACTATAACGCTATTATAATAATTACAGCGTAAGTAATTCATTGCTATCGACCCTGATGACTCGCTTTTATATATTTTCGCACAGATTATACTGAGTTAAATGTAAAAATTCCTTTTCTTGATTCTTGTAGTAAATATTTGGAATTATTTCCATTTTTATTACTATCCCTAAGCACAAATATTAATTTCAGATACTTCTTCAAAAACAGAAGTCAAATCAATAGGCTACGTTTATTATTTCTTCCTCCTTAATTTTCATTCGTTCTGTGTCGAAAAATTCTCAAAAATTTTTCCACGAACAAGCAGAACACGCAATCCAAGTATAGATCCGGGTGAAAATTTAGAAAATAGTAATAGTTCTCGACTACTGTAACAAAATTAGTTTCCGGAATTCAAAATATCTTCGTCAGGTATATTCAGGTATATCTTTAGTATACCATCTTGTTGATTTCTAATTTCTGGTAACTAAATTCATTCTTCAAGTTATAGCAAGATTCTCATGTCCTTTGGCGAAGAATGACAGTAAATGTTTGCTACGATAAATGCATATGATTTATTACTCTTTTCTTTTTTAAATAATTTTCTCCTTTTGCTTTGGCGGTCAGGTATGAAATAAATTAGACAAAGTCGATCTCTCCGATTAGCTTACATTTAATAAGGGAAATGATCGAGAGATTGAGGGTTCCTCCTTCATTCTCGACTTACTTCTAGTTTTATACGATTTTCAGTTTTCCCTCCATGAGTTTAGTATGTTTTTTACTTTTAATATTTAAAATCTTCGAAGTAATGATGGTTTAGAGGGACTTCATGATATATCAAGGGTACGGTTTTCAAAGTTTATGCTGAAATACCCAGTTTTAATTTGACCTTTTGGTATCTTAGCTATTTCCGTAAACGTTGAGATAGAATTATTATACTTATAAAAGTAGGATCATCATACCTATGTTGGTTACCTATGGAAGCCTGTACTTCTGGTTGTCATTTTCGAGCTGTTTTATGACGTAAGGAGTTCCTGTTGGTTTTTATAATTAGAAGTCACGAAATACTGAATCTCGCTCGATGGTTATTCATATCCTTAAATTTCTGTTTTTCTGTGTCTTCATCAGGAAGATATCAGATTCGAAAAATAGGTCGGAAGTTTGCAGATAAGAATAGCGATTTGATGTCTTTGTTTGCCTCACGAGTTTGTTCAAAGGTTCAAAGTATTCTGCAGCCGTCTTGAGTTTGCGGTTTTGGGAAAATACTTCTGGATTTCTCCATCTCTTGGATTTCTCCATCTCTTTCTGAGATGTTTACCAAAGTTGCATTTCTCAGTCTAACATTCGTGTGCGGCGTAGAATAGTAGGTAAGATCAAAAACTGAAAACGAGGAATTTGTCGTGTAGCTGAGACCCGGAAACTGTGGAATCAGTAGCTTGTAACTTGTCTGGGCAAATAAAATTAGAAAAGAATATGAGACGCCTTTAAGATGGCTCCTGCTGTAAAGTAACTTCTCGAATATCGGCTCAAATCGCATGGATATATCTCCAAGTTACTTATATACATTACTCTGAAAATCTATGAGAGATAAATAGGGGCTTAAATTTTTGCTAAATAGGGAATGAATTAAGAAATGCGGCATATTGTGGTACTTACCCATAATTCATTAGGTTGAAAAGGCAATCGTATCACCATCAGGGCTAATGATGAGGTATTATTCTCGTAACCGGTTGGATTTCTCTCTTTTCTATGTACTTGGTCAACTTCTGTTTCACCCATTTTATAGCTGTTTTAATTATTAAAAATTGTGTGTATTTTTGTCTAAGCATATGCAATAAATATCTAACTAGCTCACATTTCTTCTTAGTTATGAAGTTCATAGTTTTCCTTTGTAAATCATTACCGAACGGCAACTATAAAAGTTCTGCTCTAATGATGACTTTATGAATGTCAAGCGCAAGCAATGGTACGAAGCTCGTTGATTTTACCATTGAGTAATTGAAGTAATTTTGCCCGACAAAGTTTTCCTTTAGTCTCTTCATACGTCGTGTTTTTCACTCGCGGCCCTCGGACACAATACCAAGGGAACGTAACATTTGCAGCTGCATGCAGAAGGAGCTCTTGGATGGAAGTGCAGAGCGGCATGCTTTCGAGAAGCCTTTGTCGTTCGCCAAAGAATCCTTCTCTTAAATTCCGACGTTTTCCTTTGTGACTTCCTTGATGACGCTTCTTTGTCCCTTTCGCGACCGTCATTGCGCTGTGATCGTTTGAATCTTGCGCGTTTCTTGACTGTCAAGAAGAGTGCGCAAAAGGGAGGGAAGTCATACCTCGCTTACTGTCACGTCAGTTAATTTTTTCTTCAGAAAATTGATTGTCATGAAGTTACTGTAGCGTGCAAATTGATCCCTTTTCGCTCAGCATTTTTGGACTCTCTTTAGAGTCTTTTCTTATCCAATACCGCCACTTGCGTATAAACCTACCGCCAAATGAATTAATGCGTCCGTTCAAGTCGAACGGCTGAGTAATATTAAAATTACCTGTAAAATCATAGGTAGTATGGCCGTAAGTAACGGTAAATGATATTTTTCTCTTTCTTCTTCGGTTACATTAGATTCCTTTCTTTGCTTTAAGTCTGTACTTCAGAGATGTCTTTCTTTCATTCAGCCCTTTCTTCCTTTCCTCGCCGTTGGATCTCATTCTCTTCCTTCCACGCAAAGGTATAATTCATCGCTTTTAGAGAAAGATTGTGAGAAATTACTTATTTTGCTCGAGGGAAAGAATTTTTGAACTTGGGTTACTCAAAAAGCGGCGTCTATTTGGCTATAGAGAGCGGAAGAATTGAGGAATTCGCCTGCATTCTGTTGTTTCAAACCTTCGCCTTTCTCCTCTAGGAAGTCTATTCAGCTCTTTCCGAAGACAATGGATATGTTAATTTGCATAGATTTAGCTTCTTTTTGTGGTTACTTGCTGCTCTAACTCGTACCTTTTTGTGAGACTTATTATTACAGCTTATTATAATGCGAATCACAGACTTCGTGTTCTCTTTTATTAAGAAAAACAGTTTCATTATATTTTTTGTTCTCTGTTTTTAGACCTAAAAGCGTATAGTGTTGTTGGGCTTGTGATATTTACTCGTAAATGAATGAGAGTGAGCTCTAAAGAGAAAGATATATGGTGAAACATCCATTATTGATCGAAAATCAATCCAGAAATATGGTGTTTTGAAAGAATTATTCTGATTGTATCCATTATTTTCAATACACTATGTTCGTCAATAATTAATGTTAATTAAAGATTTTGAGTCTTAATTGAATGTGGAAGTTAGATCCATTTTTGGATTTTATATTCTTAAGATTCGTATTTATGTACATATTATTGACTTAAAGATCTTGTTGTTAGTGATTTAATTTCTTAAAATTAACGGCAATAAGATAAAGGAAGAGCTATAATTGTCATTTATTCCACTTTAGGAATTAGGAGGAAGTTAGTACGACTTTCGGCACGGATTACTATTTTTTCCTAAATTTCCCTAATAATATTTTTATTAACATTTTATCATAATTTATTTGAACTATTTCATGATATTTAGACTTCATTTCTAAGGAATATACAAAAAATATTATATTTTTTTCTTGAAAGTTTTGACTTTTCTTGAAGATGCTTCAATGGCATTATAAATGTCAAAAAGGGATTGATTATGTAAATTACTCATTTAAATTCCATAATATGCATGTAATAATATCCACTGAAAAATATCTAATCCATTTTTCCTTTTTAGGTAAGTACGAGTACCCGTGGGAGAGACGGCTGTTTACGCGAGAGATGTGAGTAAATCAAATCTTAATATGTGAATCGAGGCCATATTTGTGACGGATATAATTACCTCATAGGAACTCTTTGACTTTCTGGGGGATGGAATGTTATTTTTGTGCCATCAAATGTTCGCCCTGTTATTTTTCGGATATTTTGGCTCTATTTTCTTGGCATCCCTCAAATTTCAACTCTAGGAAACTCCGGTGTTTTTTATCCCCGGAAAATCTGCCTCCCATTCTTGTTTTCCTTCATTTCCGGTGATCGAAGAACTCTCTTTGTTTGCTTTCACTTAGTTCCTAGAGCCAGATTCCTTTATGATAAAATATTTTTTGCGTCGATCCGTCTCCTTTTTTTCCTTCCGCTCGGGATCGTAAATTCGCCGTGCATTTTTTTGGATTTCTTGGCCATTCTATCTAAAGCGTGATCTGTTAACCGAAGGGGCTGAAAGCTATTCTCTGAGAGGCTGTTTACTTCCTCGAATTTCATAATGGTTCCTCTCTTCGCCCACGCAGGTCCTCAGGGATGCTAAATATCATGCGAGGTTTTTATAGTCGGATCAGATATCTCGACAGTAGTTTCTTTACGTCTTTCAGCCACTCAAACAATTTTAATTTATTCTCCGGGTTCGCCTGACATATCTTCGCGTGTTTTGTCGCAGATGGATTTATCTCGTTTTTTATTTCTGCGACGAACGGTTCAAGGTCTTCTCTGGCAATGCGGAGGTCAAGGTGAGGGTAGCAATAGTTTCTTGAGAGTAGATAAAATCTAAAGGAGTTTTCTTTTTCTTGCTCAATGGAGGAACTTTATCTGTTTCCTATAAGCACGTATACGATTTCGCTTCAAAATTAAGATTCGCTTAGCGCTGAATTCGTGACATTCTGTCTTGCAGATTACGGAGGATGTTGAATAAGTTATGAGATCCTTTTTTTCGATACTAGGCTTCTGAAAATGGAGGTCCGGGTTAAGGAATGTATTGAAATTTAGAGAATATTTTCGGTTGTAAATGAAGAACATGAAATATTCATCGGTGACTGTTACTGTTTGGAACGCATCTCTGGAGAAGGAGGATTATAGGGTATTTGGATAAAATAGGGGAAGGATTTTGTATGCAAGATCTTGAATTAAGTGAAGTGCCTGATTTCCTTTTATTATGGATACTTGGCTGAAATAGAATTCACGAAAGAATGAGAAAGGGGAGAAATCATAAGATTATGTGACTCTTACATTTGAATCTAATTTGAAGGCATCTTTTTCAAAAATTCTCATATGATATAAATCTGACTCCTAGCTTTATTTAAATCACAGTGCTGAATTTTGCTTTGCCTAGCGAGATCCTCTCCGATGAGGATGCTTATTCGCAAGAGAGTCGTAGCCTACTCTAAGCAAGTCACGATGTCTTCAGATAAACCGATGTATTTTTTCGGGAGCGTTCGCGTACTCTTGGCATAAAAAGCAGGTCCCTCAGGTTACAGAGAATGCGGGAGAGAGAGAGAGATCAGCTTGACTCGAGGTATTTCATATCGACCGCAAAGAAGGGCTTTCGAAGAACAAAACGTTGGTTTTTAAAAATCTGGAATAGCGTTGAAGCGTTGTTCTTAGCGATGAATAGGTACATAGACCACCATTTTTCATATTGGACGAAATCGACATCCATTTACAGATGTAGTAGCCGTCTTTGTGAAGGGAGTAGAAAATGCACCCTTTTTATTTTGCCTTGCGTTTTACCTCGTATCCCATATTTGCATGTACCATCCCTTTGTCGAAGGATCTACGCGTTGAAAATCCCCTTTGAATCCCAAAACTTTGGATAAAATGCCTTCTTGAATTAGATTTAAATGCTCTCGAAGTGGAACAAATCAACGCAAATTTTCATTCGACTTTTTATTTCGAACTCTTTTGTTACTATTCATCATACAAATTCAAAGAGAGTTTTCTTATATGTAGGTTGCACATTTTATCGCTCTCATTATTGAACTGTTTAGTAATTCTACCTTTCTTGAATATTTGCTTGTCTTTATGACAATGAAGCTGACATATTATAAAGTGAAAGAAATCTATCCTAACCCAGGAAGAAATCTATCCTATTGTTACTATTACTTTATGGTACAATAATTGGTTTATTTCAAACATTATGCTTTTATGTTTCTCACCTTTTCTAACATTCATAAGTAACTAAGACTTATGTCACAGAAAAATTGCAAATAAAATAAAAAATGAGGATGCGAAAGTTTGGATATTTTAATGGTTTCGCTATTCTTTTCAATCTATTTTAATGACGAAGTTGCAAAATTTGTAAGTTGAATTTTACTTCAATAGGTCGAAGTGTAGTTTCAGTATTAGAATGGATGATGTTATGTTAAATTGGTTATGTTTAGATTAAAAAGTTATTATTGACAGATTACTAGAATTGGGAAACTTATATTATAAGAATTTATTAGAATAAGTAAAATTACCCTGAGCTGAAACGTCATAGTGAGTTAAGTTAAAAGTATTTCAATGGGAAGCTGTTTGAGGTAAGATGAGTTGGATCTGTTTTATTATCATTGGTGATTTCTTCCTCAATGGGTTCTTTCACTGAATATAATACTCGATATCGTTTTTTCTTTTCTTTTTTATAACGTCTCCTCTCAGGCGAGTCCGATTCCTTGGAAATATTACAAATCGCCTCTCCAGTTCCACTTCCTCCACTCTACCATCTCCATATTGCTGAATCTTTTATCATGCGAGATCTTTTCTCTCTCTGTCTTAATGTTTACTCTCATTCTTCTCTGCATTTTGGCATCCGTCTGCAAATCCACAATTCCCAGAGATTTTGTACGGATCTTCTCGTGGATTCCATTCTGGTTATTTTCATCTTGACCGCATCCAATCTCCAACGCAGGCTTTTGTTGTTTCTCTCTCCGCGGTCGCGGGATATAGACTGGGTTTTCATGCGCTTTCGCCTCTCAGATATGAGATCGGTCCGTTCTTCCGTATACTCTCTTGAAAAGGGATTGAAGGAATCTCATGTGGCTGTGATTAAAAATAAGCTTTCATTAAATTCGCGGTCAGACATCATACTATTCAGTTGCAGTCAAAACACTTGAATGACAATACTGTTTGGTTTGTGAAATTAGCGAAACTTTCAACCTAGAAATGTGGATTTGAAACCGCAACAGGGGAAATATATTTTCTGTATTCTTTAGAGTTTCCTGTGCGGAGAGGAGAGCGTATTTTAGGAAACCAGAAAATGAAACATTCATATAACATATCTTCGTATTGGTGTCCAGTTCATTGCTTATCTAAATTATTTGAATAACGGACTATCATTTTCTATTTCCTGAAGACTAAGATTTTTTTACGCCAAATTCTAGCATTCAACTTTATTTTCATCACTTCAGATGTTAGCAACAGTTCGGAAATTTGTGATATATATTTATTTATACATGTTATAACTTGCTCAGCTTTTGCAGGCGTACATTACCAGTATGTGTGTGTCGTAACTACAGAGAAATTTTTCAGAATGATATGGTTGTTTACCTCTGTAAAAAAACTTAACAGGTATATTTTTTACTTTGTTCCTGGTACCAAAGTAACTTCCTCATCTAAATATTTTCTCTCGTTTCTTCCGTGGTTTTAGTGCATTTCCGAGTCATTAACTCCAATAAAGTTGCCTCGAAGTCATAAAACCAGAATTCGTCAACTTTCCCTTAGATACTAATCGTATTTGATACCTTTCCAAATGGTTTTCATATTACTTTCGAGATTATTCTTTAAACCGTGTCTGTGGAGACCGTGAGAGGTGGAAGTTACGTATCTTTACATCATTCAAAAGTCATTCTCTCATCTTATAGCTGAATAAAATCACAAATAAGAATAAGGTGGTCGTACTTGTTCCTTAAACCAAAGTTTGTAAATGAGTGTGTCCCTCGTGAGGAATGGTTTCATCTAGAATGGTAACGGTGTGGTTTGGTTTGGTTAAACCCGCAAAAGTGGCTCTTACGTTATCCTTTTCTGATCTAATATCGTAGATGTATCATAATCGTCAGATCTTCGGAATGTGTATCTCGCTTCGATATTCTCAACTCCAGTGACAACAAATACTTTGTCTTCTTTCAATTTTGGTGAATTCTTTTATCTGTAAACTGTGAAAATAATGTAATCAAGCAGTATATATAAATATATTCCTTATCTTAAAAACGAAGTGTCTATTGAAGAATGTTTTTGAGGCTTAATTCAGTGTTTCGTGCATATCATTGTATATCGCCTTTGCTATTGCAAAGGAAACGGTTAAACACGAAGTCTTATGCACTGGAGCAAATATGATGTCGCATTCAGGGACCATTTGAAGTAATTACAATCTTCGGCATAGATAATCGTACACTTTCACAAACGCCATTTTGAACTCAGATTCCTCTCGAGAAGAATTTTCTTATTCTATAATGCTCAGGAATTCAGAGACAGTAATCCTTCCGAAAGACGTTGTATGGCTAGCGAAAGAGACAAAGATGGAATGGTTAATTCGAACGTTAGAAAGTAACTTCCTGCCTCCGTCAATTATATCGAAAGAGAGGCTTTGAAAAACGTCAGTGTAAAGTCAAAGGCTCACCCATCGGAATCAAAGGCATTCTATTCCTTTCAGGTTTGAAAGGGGAATAATTTGCAGAAGAATGAAATACGGCATCTTTTGCAAAGAAGGGATAAAAAATTGCGGGGTATATCCGGACCTCAGCCGTCTGGATGTACGTCTTCCGTAAATGTTTCATGTTGAAGTGGAGAAGGTCAGTGCAATCTATTACTCCTCGAGGAATGGACAGAGGAGCGATAAAGACGGGAACGAAAAGCAGTCGCCCCATTGTTCTTACCGACATATCTAACTCGAGAATTTCATATTCAGCTCCCTTATCCCTTTGGGACCACCCAAAGCAGAGTGGCTCGAAAAAGTTTGCGAAAGGAAGGGTCTGGTTTCTCAAAGAAGGGAGTTGAGCACAAAAGGGGGCTTTCGTTAGAATTTTCAGTAAGTTAAAGTACACACGCCCTTTGGAACTCATTCATGCAAGTTTTATCGTGCAAACGATGACGGCTCCAGTTATAGCAGTAATTAAATTAAAATTCTATGGTTTAAGTTCCCAGGATTGTGATTTAGATACATTTCGCATCTAATTGCTAATCTGCAAATCCGACACTTTTACGAATACCAATATTCGTATCCTGTAAATTACTTTTAATGTGGTGTACTGCTGCTATCATTGTGAACTTCGCTGTTTATTATTATATTGCTTTCTTTTTAACGTGACGATTTCCGATTAAAAGGAAAGAGGCATGTTAGATAGTGCTACTTCATTTAAAGGTCGAATTGCTATTTCACTCTGCGTGCGAGAATGACATCCTCAAAAACCCTCTATCTAAATCTGGCTGTGAACTTTTATGACAATATGAACCACAGAAGACTACGGGCTGGAAGACAGTTAACATGGGGTGCACGAGTATTCTAATTAACTAGCGAAATTCCTCTTTGAATCACCGCGGTATTTTATTGTGAGTATAAAACCATATAAAGAACTTGCGAAGCTTCAAAAGAAATAAGCGTATGCGTAGGCAGCTTTAGATGAAATTGAATTCCACCATCTAAATTCGTATTATTTTGCAGCGTTTTGCATATAGCGGATGGAATTTTATTTCTGGCATCGCAATAATTTATTTTCAGTGGCTTTGTGCTGCAGGGTTTTAGTCTACCTCATTTGCACCTATGATTTTTAGGAACTTCTATAAATAAAATTTTAGTATTGATAATGGAAATTACTCCTATGGAAGATTTATATCTGGATATTTTCCTTGTAAATCTTTTCCTTGTAAAAATGCTCTAATTAAGCAGCAAGCATTACGAAAATATCTCCGAAGTAGGTTGGAATACTTGAAATAAGGGAGATAAGAAGCTAGGCCGCGATTGTTCGATTCATTCAGAGAAAGTACGTTTTAGGAGGAAGTAATCGATGTCTTGCGACTCCCTTGCTACTTTGATCCGACAATGGATGTAATATAAGTAGATTCAAGAGAATATAGTTTTAAGAACTCATTCTTTCCTCGAATGATATGCGGTCAGCAGAAGAAATAGGTCAGTCACCCGGTGCTCCCTGCAAGAGCAAAAGTTTAGTAATTGTTACGGATCCATAGCATTAAGAACTCATAGTACCTCGATTTTAGTGTTAAGTTTTGAATCTAACCTCGCGTTAATGGCATTTCTAAAATGAATACTTTCTTGTAGATAATATTATGGAGCCATCAAGGAGATTTATGATCGGTTATCGGTATACACGGGCCCTTAATGCTTATGCGTGCCTCTTCACATCCTTCTCCAACCTCCACATTCTTTTCTTTCTTTGTTCCCGTTGCCTCTCTCCCCTACTCCTTCTCAACTCGTTCAGAGTGATCGAAAGGGCGAGGGGATGGGAAGCACGGGTCAATTCATCTCAATGAACGGGCCCCCGTTTAGCGTTTTTCGTGGAGGCCAATATGGGTAGGGCCGTTTCTGAGTCAAAGTGTGGCCAACGCACATCGCAAGGGGGAGAAATAGTCATTTCGTGGGAGAGTCATACGTTTTTATGGCGATTTCGGGAGGGAATCCCGTTGAGTCCGTGACGGTTTGTTGGGCTGAATGCGGTTCATTGCGTGGGCGCGATTGTGTGTGCTTGTCGTAGGCGTGAATTATGGCCGCTATTTCTGTTTGTATTGCTCTTCCTCTGTCCATAGAGCCGATCTATTTTATTCGAGGTGACTGCTATTGAATGAATTGTGTGATATTCCGAGATTATTTGGCCGTTTGTGAAAGCGAATCTCTGTTCCAACTATGTTATTTTATTTACAAAATTCGATAGAAATGTCGTGTGAAACTTCAGTTAAACGATTTGAAAATTAGGTATAATTTTTGGCTTACTATAAACAGATTGTTAAAGGTCTTATTGCGATTTTCCCTTTGTGTTCCAGTATACATCATAGTGTTTTGATGCTATAGATAAATGCACTGCTTTTAAAATGTCATAGTCCCAGAGATTTTGGTTATTTATGTCATTTGCATAATCGGTTTCCACAATGTAGTGCTTAATTTGTCAAATATCGTATTGTTGGTACCGGTATTTTGTACGTCTTTGTATATCACACGTATTCAATTAGATGAATGATGAGTTACAGTAATTGTAATCATAAATTTTAAAGGTACAACATATTACAATGTTACAACATCATAGCTAATTGTAAGTTAGAGAAATATTTGGCTTAGTTGCTTCTCAGCCGTACTTCTCTAGCTGCCTTGTAGCATAGGTCGCTAGCATATTTATTAGTTAGTTTATTCCCTACTTATGCTGCAGATAAGTTTTGATATGTTGTCGTAACTTCAAATATTTTTCTGCCTGTATAGTTCTGAATGAAAACCGAAAAATAAAGGCTTGGAACCTGGGAAAGACCGCTCCAGGAATATTCGTTGATTCGATATTGTTTATCTCCGATCCGTGCTTGTCTTCTTTAATTAAACCATCACAGAAAGTAGCATTGTGTTAAAAGTGTAGCCTTAGATGCTGGAGTTAAAAGCGCCGTACACAATGCCCCCTTTGTATTCTTTTGTACTAGGAATAGGTAACGGTAATCCAATTATTCTTTTCCTACGGCAGGAGTCGTATCGTTACTTTTCAATTTCAGCCTTTGAATTGTCTGCCGCTATAAATTGATTATAGATTACCTTGTCCTGTTAGAGAAGGACATTCATTTCGGATTCACCTTATATGAGTTATTACCTTCTTTAGGTAGCGTCTCTTATTATAAATGCAGAGAAGATTTTTCCGAGACCTCGTGTATCATTAACCGATATCCGTTCTCCAATTATGTCTCATAACATCTTTTCCAATAGTCTTCCGGCGCAGCTTATTATTCCAAGGGAATCCCTTGTCTCATTCTCATAGACTCGGAATGGATTCACTCTTTCATTTTTTATATCCTGTGTCGCTCATTATTCCCAAGGCTAGGATACAATCTTCTCTCCGTTGTTTTATTCACTCTCCAGTCCTATGGTGTTCTTCAAACATCCGAACATCTATCATTTCACTATCGAAGGTGGGCATTGTTGCAAGGTGTAATAGAGCTCATCACTCTAACATAATTACGTTGTCATGATGAGTTTGAACAAATGTGATAATTTAGTTGTGTATTAGTGTTTCACAGAGATATTTATAGACTACTACTGCCACTGGGACATTTGATCTACTTAACTACTGGTATATCTGAAATAAAAGAAGGAATTGGTGATGTGTCGAATCAGTGTCCGTTCCTTTTTAATGGATTAATTCGTCTGAGAAATTTTGGAAATTTAGATGCATCCTCTTAGGAAATATTTTACTCAATAGTACAAAATTATAGCTGTGAAAGTAAATATTGTAATAACTATTGAGGTGCGGTTAGAATTGGAGCTGAATCCTGGGATCACTGATTCTTATCAAGAAATAATAATGTGCTCATTTCTTAGGGATAAGTAATATTCTCCGTCCTCAAATTATCTCGTAACCTAGCAATTAGTGGGAAGTATGTTAAAATAGCTACTGTAGCTAATGTGTGACAATGTTGTCATCTTATGGCATTATATAATGGTACTTCCAACATCTCGCGTGGCGCAAACTGCCTTTCATGCCGGTGCCTGTTATAACTTCCGGAATGTTATTATGCCATATCCCTCGCTTTGCTTCCATCTCCTTCGTATTTTAGGTCCAGAGAGCACTCTTTAAATACGAAAATGTCAGAAGGATGAGCTGAAGCATGATTTATTCGTCGTCATCATCATTATTGATGTTTCAGCCCATTGATCTTTAATCGCAGGAATTATCGATCTCTCCTCGTTCTTTCAAATGGAAAGCTGTTTTCATCTCATACTCCATCGAATCTTAGACCTTCGCTGCAGAAAATTGTCAACTGCTTCTGCGATAAAAATATCTTGTTCATTAAGTAGGAAACACCAGGAAGAAGGTCGTAACGCGAACGAGAGAAGTAGTTTGGAGTACTTCCCGAACCTCCTAACAGGCGTGTATAACTTCATTCCCAGCCTCTCCCAAGGTCCTCCCATCAAATATCCTTTCGGGCCCCTTTCTCACTTCCCTCACACCCATCCACCCCCACTTCCCTCTCCATTCTAAATAATTGATGATTTCGGACTGACTGGAGTAGAGCCTTGTGGAGGGAAGGATTGGGAGGGCAGCTGACGTCATTCTCATGCTGTGATACTGTCGAGATGTCGAACCGTGGCGCTTTTTGGTCGAGAGGGCTGCGCACAGTTACGGTTTTCATTCGAAATGCTTCGAAGTGGTGATGCATCGTCGAAAGTATGTTATAAAAGTGTTTACGTTGCTGGATTTTTCACATCAGGATGTCAACCTTCTTTTCAAAGGGTTTTCTAATAGCATCGCGAGCAAGTGTTTGAATTGTTATTTGGCCATATTTAGATTCGCAAGTTATAATAATGCTACAATGTAGTGAAACCGGTCTTTTGCATACATATTGTGAAACAATTAACTAACTTTATCCGTTATTCAAATGAAAAAACTTGGCCGTGTTAAGGCCTTCTAAAAAGTTACCCGTTCATATATATTTTATCACAGTATTAGTATCTTATCTTATTTAAATACGACTAAAAACGTCTCGTAGGTATCGACGAACTGGTTCAGAAGTATTTTTTTTAACTCCATGAACGTGAAAAATATTTTAGGTCACAATTATATCTCCCTAGGTTTAATATATTTTCGTGCTTAAATTTTTAATCCGTGTCAAATTTTCTCTGGGATATTTCTGAAATTGAACTTGCTTGAATATTCTCAAAAGAAATGAAGTTCATATTTTCTTTGCGTTAATACCACGAAAGAGAAGAGTTTAGGTCATGATAATCAATTTTCCTTTCTCTTCTGCAATGATATTATTCTTCATATATACGCCGTAATCAAGAAACAAATCAGTCGATTCCACTCCCATCATCCCTTGCTTTGTGTGTTTGCATGTTTTGTAACTAGACTCTTTGGCTAGGGTAAGTCTCGGTGCAGAGGAACAGACAGCAGAGTGAGAAACAGGGGAAAGGAGATGTGTTGGTTAGGGGGTGTTTAGTTGGAATGAGATCTTGTTTGGTGGGAAGGGTAGCTGCCAACGGCTGGGGTGTCGGTAGGAATGACCTCATAACCTCAGGGGGTAGTTGTGTATGCTAGCCGTCGTCTGCTTCCCACCGCGTCCCTCCCTCTCTCCCACCTCTCTTATAATATTCCTCTTCCATCTAGCACTTATATCTCATTCTCTTCATTAACGTCATATCCCACATCCCCATCCCCTCTTTTACCCCTCCCGCCATTTCATTTTATACTCAGGTCAGTTCGCGCATGCCGTTTTAGACGGCTCTTCCGAGATCACGGTTTCCCCCTTTTTTCAACCTTGTTCTAATCTTACTCACTCCCAATATCGTCTCTAGTTTGGTTATTCTTTGTCTCCCCCTTTCATGTTGTTTATTTCTTTCTTAACCTTGTTTTCACCCTAAGATCCTTCTCTACGTTTTATTTCCTCTTTAGCTCGATGCTTTCATTGGATTGTTGATCTCGTAAGTCAGTGGCTGTATTTTCTTTGTTTAACGTTTACTTAGCATTACATTCATGATAACGGACATATGGGTGAAGTTTAGGGGAAATCCGGAACGATGGCGGCTGTCGTAAATGATGTTTCCGCCGTGGTCTCAATGACTCATTGCAAGTGTTGATGACAGAAATTCGTGCTCACTCCCTGCGCAGGAAGTAGAGTGTTCACTGCAGATTTTTCACGTCTATTATGTCGTTCTTTTTTGAAGAAAAGCTGGAAATGTTAATATTTCTTCTACTCGACACCTGGTGTATGTCAACCAGATATCATGACAATCTTGAGGCTCTCATGCCAAGCTGGCATGATTCCATTGAAGTAAAGGATGAAGTAAATTCCCTTATATTCAGCATTTTGATTAGTATCTGACGTACGTATCATTGCAGAATTTTTAAAGTTGCCAATAATTGAGTATGTTCAGAATTTGACGAATCAGTATTTCACCGTAGAGAAGTTTGAATTGCAGGTACAGCTAGTAATAATATAATAGTTAAATACATTATTTTTGCGTTACATTAATTTTTTTCGCTCTAATTTTCTCATCGATGTATTCTATATGCGTGTTTTTCATTGATGTTTCTTCCCCCTTTTCACATTAATGTCCCATTTTCATCGTAAATGTATCTTTAGGACGTGTTTTGATTCGGGCTATATATATGATAAATTGCCTTCCCTCTCCTGAATCTCCTCATCGTCGATGGACGACAGCCATTCTGTATCCCTATTCCACGCCAACCTGTCCTCCTGTCACCTCCACTGAGACAACACTTTGGCCTTTGTCTACTCGTCCAATCCCGTTCACCTGTGCTTTGCTCTGTGAGATCGCCTTATATCGTCTCTCTTTCTAGAATTGTAGCTTGAAGTAAATCTGGATATCCAGAAAAAGCCGTGCGTTAGTTATGAAGTATGTAGCGTATCAAATAGTAAAAGTTTTTCTAAAATTTTTAGCGTTATATGGTGTAGAAGCTTGTATTATATAAAATCGATGGAAAAAACCGTAACTAGGTGAAACTCCTCAGCATTAATGGTTATATAAATATAAAATAACTACGCTATAAAATATATAAATAACTATGCTAAAGTTACAGGAAAGCTACAGAAATTTCTGTGAAACTTTTAAGCAACCATTGATTGTGTAATGTAGCTTTAGACTTTAAATTTGTGGCGTTTTCAGCGTAAATATTTTAATAATCATTTTTAATGTAAAAGGAAAATTTGTCAATACATGGAAAAAAAATAAGAAATGCAAATAAAATTCAGATTTAGCGTATAATGATCTCCCGGTGTAGCCAATATGCATTTACTTTCGAACTTTTTCTCTGAAGCACGTGAAGTTAATAGGATTTTGAATTTTTTCTTTTAAAAACTTTAATTGTCTATGAACGGTCATTAACGAATTGTTAGTGTGATTGGTGACAGGGATAGAGAAACGAAAATGAATTCTAATGATAGAGGAATAAAAGTGCTCTGGAATGACTCCAGATTTGAAAATAAATAGCCTCATGGAATACTTAGGAATACAAAATCATGTTTTGGCAGAATGTGCGAGCATTAACAACTACTAACTACTTACTTGGGAATGAGGACATTTTTTAAAGTAATTTACTAGAATTCGTAGATGGACCTGTGGGGTTGATTGCATTTTTAATCTACGACTTTACTTTGGACAATTTTTCTTTTAGCCGATTATTAATTATATCGTCCTTTTATAATGTTAAAAATATAGGTGACTTTGCAATGTTCTAGCGATTACAAAATCTGTCTCGAGTAAACCCAATCTTTTTGGGACAACTGTCCGGAGACCAAGTTTATTCGTCATTCAGCGTGCACTTCCGTAATTCGTTTCACTTCCTGTTCCCAGAGCTCCCTTCTTCCGGTTGTTCTCCGTATTTCGCTCGTTCCGCATCAGTTTCTTTCTACGCTTCCATTCCGGAAATTTCTCCTTCCGTATTCACCCTATTTCACTCTGTCTCTCTTTTGCAAGACTATTTCTTTCTCTCTAAAGTTACCCGGAAAAATTGGAGGGATCCAAAGAACCTCGAAAAAATTAATCGAGGACTCGGGATGCAGACTAGGTTCCGAGAGTGCGTCCTCCACGATATTTAGGCCCCAAAAGAGAAAAACAGGTTATGAATATTTCATTCATGCATTCCCTGCATCATAGACCAATGTCATTTCCAAAACCTCGGCCGCTGTCGTTTTTAATCTCGCCATCCTACCCTGCGAGTTCGTGAACGTATCTTTGTTCGGCAGATGCGGAATGACTTCATTTTTTATTGAGAAGCGCGAGGCAAAGCTGTGGCGTACTTCTGCGTCATTTATCTGGATGATCGATCGAAGAGAAAATTGGGAAAGAGATGCTCCCTTGGCGATACCTGCGATTCGTAGCACGCCGCCCACTTTTTTAATCCCGTCCAATTGCTTCGCCTCTTCCGAACTACACTATTGCCTTCGTGTTTTACCCCTCCCACAAATCTCTTGTTGCTTCGATCTGCATACGTATAAGGCTGTCCCGTTGACGTATTAATCGGGAAGGCGATGCATAAACTTCTCTTCGATAGTCGGGCGAATTTTAGGAACTGAAACGATATTTTTGTCGCAGTAATCAAGAAGTAGGAGCTGTTTTCTTGCGGAAATGGTGATACTACTGTTGCTGATAATTATTATATTATGAAATTACTTCCTTCGCCATAATACGAGAATTTCATAATTTAGATGTGTTTGGTTTGGAAATTTTTGGTTTGGTTTTAATGATGCGGACACGTAAGTCTCCATCCTGAACACAACTCACTTCTACCTTAGCCGTTGTATTTATTCTTCACGCTGGAAAATTTTTACGGAATAATATTCTTTGTTGGAATATCTCGTAAATTATACCCCGTGCTATTTATATATGCAGTTGTTTATCGTTCTTCGTTGCGTTCTAATATTCTTCTTCGGTGGCTTTCTGTGCCATTTTTTCGTCATAATACTCTCTTCAGTGCATGCAATTTTTCACCATCGGATACGAATTCAAGATACATTGCGAGCTAGTTCCTTAATGTAGTATGATTTGATGCATGCTTTCATTGTCCCGCAAAGGACTGTTGCTCCTAAGGTAAGCGAGATATGTAAAGCAGTTGGGCACAGGGAGCTTCGAGGTAATTTAAAATTTAACGTAAAATAACTCCAACGTTTCTCTTAGAGTATAAGTATTTATATTGTCATACTCAAGGAAGACAATTTTTTTCGAACCGAGTAGCATTAGGCATGTATTTTGAGAAAAAGTTTAATTGAAGTAATTTGCTCGTGTGTTTTGTTTGTATTTTGTTGCGTCTCTTTAGCACGTAGTCATATTTTCATAAACTGTATTTATTTGCTCCCGACTAGGCTTAGGAATTAATGAAGTTTTTGGTAAATCAGTATCTTTCGGTTCTGTGCATCTTTTACTCAATTAATCGAGAGAAATTTTATCTTAATTTTTATCTCCGAAACCAGAGAACAGTATCTTTGCTCCTAATCCTCGAAACTTTTTACTCGCTAATGCTTCACGTAATAAAAAATTGGAAATGCATCTTGCGCACTTAAGATTGATATCTTTAACGAGTGGAAACGTATTTTTAATCTCGTTAACTTCTTCTTCATGTAATTATCGATAACGGCGCACCGTTTAATATGCCAGGAATCTTCCAGATTGTGTCCTCTGGGAGTTTTCCTCCACCCTAGCTGATGTAATTTTCCAAATCTCCGGTTTCTGATGAGTTTAGAATTTTATTGATCGACAATCTTGCGTTAGCTATCGATCCTGCCTGAACGTAATGGGTTTCTCAATTAGGATTGGATCGAGATTTGCTGTTCCAAATTAGAGCTTTAAATCGCTCGATCTAGTAATTTAGCGTGCCATTTGCCATCTTTTTGCGGGTGATAGATTTTCGATGATCCCTTCGCGTGTGTACGAAGCGTTATACGAATATAATGATGGTATATCTATAAGATATCCATATTTTACCAATCGGTAGCTTATTTTATTGGCTTGAATCTTTCATCAAATTGCAGAAAATTTGTTAATACACATTTAAAATCGTTAGATCCTCTTATTTTATTATTTTAGTCGCCGTATATTTCAAGGAAAACTCCTTGGAAACAAAAGAATGCCATAAATCACAGAAAGAAAGAGACTTTTGGTTGATGTCTCATATTGAAGGGTGACGTTATGAAGTCAGAATAGATGAAAAAAAGACAGGCGAGTCACGCATTGAGAGACATGGGACTTCAGCTTTACGGCGATGATAAATCACTGCAGCTATTCGGGCGCCACATACATTTGCCACTGTCTGGCTTCCCAACACTTTGATCCTCCCATTTCCCTCTTCCTTATCTATTTAATTAACGGACAATCGGCCCTCCTTCATCCCGTTCGCGGGGATGCTTCGCGGAAGCCCTCTTCACTTCAGCAGATTCACTTCTTTCGAAACCTCTCACTTGGGGGTGCCTGTTAAGTGTAATGCTCTTGACCCTCTGAGTCGACGGAGGCTTCCCTTCTCACATTTTTGCTTTCATTTCGACTCATTGATTCTCAGAATGCCCTTTGGTCATTCGTTTTTTCGTTCGATATCAGTTGCATCGTCTTTTTGTCAATCTTCTACACACTGCTGTCTCATTTCAGAATTTGCGAGGCGTAAAATCCTCAATCATCATCAAAAGAATCACTTTTTGTTCATTCACGGCACTTTTTTGTAAACATTTTGCGTACCATAGCGAATGGAGCTGATTTACGTGTAGTCTGTTTTGTTTTTACTGGTATCTGTGAGTGTTCGACGGAATAAATGTGGTGCTAAAACATGCATGGCCTAAGAAAGGTCAATCATAAGTATTTCATGACCATTCAATGAATTTAGTATCAAGGAAAGACTTTTTTCCCTTTGCATTTATAAATCGATTACATTTTACATGAAAAATAAGAGGAAGATATGTTGTTTGTGTAGTATTGAGCCGGAAGGCCCGTTTCAGCATCAATCGCTTCACCGTTTACTGCAAAAATCTATTGACGGAGCAAGGTGTACAAGGCTAGATGAGGACTGAGGTAATTGCATTTGCTTTCCTCTGAGAAGGTTCATGTATACGCAGAAAAATGACGCTATAAGTAAGAATTTGAAAGCATACAAATAATGACCAAAAAATGACATTACTCAGCATTACTCAAACCTCAGTAGCTTTCTCATTATCACAGCTACGAGCAAGACTGAGATAAAAGTACATGAATGTTGTATTTTTTTAATCCTTTACCAAAATACAAAAGAAACATATTTTGTTCGTCAAGATATGGTTACAGGAGCGAACGAAACGTTGTGTATGAAAAAAATGTGTAAAATGTAAAGTTAAGGACTTTTCATCATCCATTGGTCAAAATTTAAAATCTGAATTGGGATATTTGAGAAATCCTTGTGATACAGTTTTTATTAGTTTATCGGTTTTAATATTTTTAATTGAATTATATTTTAACTTATCAAAACTATCTTTTAATCCTTGTTGATAGGACGCCAACGGAATCATATTATTTTAATGTAAGAGATTAAGTAACCTATCTCGAGTAGCACATCATGCTACTAACTATATTTGTCAGTTCGATTAAAAAAATGAGTAATAACTCCATCTAATCTCCCTAAAATACAGCAAGACATATTTAATCGTCTTGGCCCAAATAACTGCTGTAACGCTATCTTTGTTAGAGTTTCACAAATATAAAGAACTGCAGAACATGGAAAATATAATGAACGTTTTGTGAAAGACGACGAAATGTCATCAGACGAATTCTATTATGCAAACGCATTTAGACAGACGTAGCCATACATATGCAAGCAACCGAGTTCAGTTTCTCTATTTTCCATCATTATGTTCTTCGTGTCCATTTCTCGCGATCCACATCTTTTGCATTCTCAGACGTTTGTTCATCGCATTTCTCGGAGCTGAAGAGCGCTTTCTGGACCCGCACGACGGCAGAAAATAAAAACAGGATCGAACCCGCATGAGATTTCGCGGAACCCTCGAATTTTTCACCACCAAGTTTATTTAATTCATCTTCGCCCTCTCAAGAAAGAAGGGGAGGAGGAGAGACGAGAAGTCTTTCTGTTCCATATTCTCTTTTTCACTCTTGTCCCCTTTTCCGTCTTAATGGAGCTGAATTCTTGTTATTTTTTCCTCCGCGCCGCCCTCACCTCCTCGTCTGCCCTCCCATTGACCTCTGTCTCTGTCCAAACAGTGTGACTCGCTCGTAAATGGATGGATGACGGTTGAGGAATACCATTCCGAAATTTTTGAGAATTTTCCGATTTAACGCTCGAATTTGTAGAAGGCTTTTACGACCGTCGTAAAAATGTAAATGTGTTCCTAATTTTTTTCAGTGGCCTTCATCTTTTTGTTCTGACGTCTCTGAAAACTAGAACTTTTATTGTTTTCTGCTCATGAGTGTTTTGGAAGGATTCAGATAGCAATACAATTCAAGGATAACTTTGAGCGATCTAGCGTTTTCGAATTTTCTTTCTACAATTCACTTGGAAAATATAGTGTAATTTTCATTTTAGGAAACTACTGAATGATTTTTATATTTTCCTAGCAAAAACAGTTTATACTAATCATACTCGTTTTAATAACTTTGGCTGAAGACAAACACAGATGAAGATCCTTAATTTCTATGCTCTAATCGGGGGGAATCCGATTATTCGTAATAGACTTTATATTGCTATTTTGAAATTTTTATTCTCATAGTGGTTCTTTCTCGTTGAGAATCGAGAACCTCAGTATTGGACATCCATGCTAACTATTTTACGACCTAGGTCGACAGTAATTGAATCACATTAATTTATCAGGGTAGAGTTTTGCAGTAAAATGGTAATCTAGCTTTAAATTGTGTGCCTCAGCGTAAAGAATGATAATTCACCGCATTAAATATTTTTATATGTCACAAAGGCTCGAATGATTTTTGTTTCATATCCATAATTAAAAAGTATTTGAATCAAATGTTGTATTTTGTTGTCAATATTAATCCATTATTATATTATCACTTTTAAAAGTGCTTCGACAGCTGAAGTGTTTCGTTTATACTGGGCCCGTCCGGGAATCGAGCCAGGGAGTGCTTTCATCTAATGTACACGCACTATTTGGGTACTCAGGAGCCCGTATATTCCTCCACCTCATGTATTCCTTCATATAGAGCATATATCATGGATAGAAACATTTAGTAGTAAACCTTGTCCGAATTTAGAATAGTTTACCCTTTTGAAATGCTTCCTTGTATTTCGTTTGAAATTATACACACAGCTCATTCGGCCACATATTTAATTTTAATTGTCAGCTAGTCGTTGCATAGGTACTTTTTACTAAGAGCGAATTTTCTTTTTATCTATTTGCGTCTTTTCGTTCTTTAATCGCTGTGATTATTCGGTAACGTTCAACATTTCCCTTTCATGTCGAGATCGCATTTCGGTCGTAAGGAAAGAGGCTTTGGACATGAAAAGGTCACTTAAAACATGGCCAACAGCGAATCATATATTCATTATTAATAATATATAATCATAAGAAGACATCTTTCTGATGTTGTACGGAAACCCTTTGAGAGTTAACGTTCGTGCTGTAATTAACAGCTTCGCATCCGGAAAGCTCGCGTACTTTTCTGCCTCTCGTAGTCCCGAGAGTGCTTTTTGCCAAAATACCTCCCGAGGACGCCTTTGTGCATGTACAAGGTTATAAAGCGCGGTGGAATGTGCGAAAACATGTCATCCTCTCTCCTTCTGCTTAGGAAAAATTCCCAACTCAAATATTCGGATCCGTCTGAAAGTTTTACACATTTTAGGCAACATGAATGCATGAATAATGGTATAAATAAAGACAGCAGTTTAGAGAAAGAGATGAAAAATATGCTCTCCAGGACATTCAATTTAATAGAAGAACTGCTGGATGTCTAGATGTAGCTTCACTTTCTGTGGTGTAATGTTGCTAAAAATTTTCACAGTATTTTGGTCTCCTTGCTAGTTAGTGTATCGCACAAAAATACAGGAAATGCATAAAATGTTATCATGTAATTATGAGGATGCGGGAAATGAAATTAGTAGTTAGCTTTTTACAACGAGAGAACTTGCTACCGTTGACTGTAATCGATTTATACGAGGAAGGATCTCTAAAACAGAAGTTAATGGGATGATTAATTTCTCTCGTTTTCTATCTTTAAGGCTTTGAAGCTCATGGAGATTCTTATTTCGGGAGTAAATAATCCTTAGTTGCCTAAATTTCCAAAATAATGCTCCCTTAAATAATTTAGAAGTACTTTTCGCTTTTTTGATGGCTTGTATAATAAAAGTATAGTCATTTATTCCTACCGTTAGAAACTTTCTAAAGTTAATTATCTATGCGGGGTGGGTTCAGAGGTCAACAGTGCATGGTGTACATTTTTAAAGAATTAACTCTTGCACTGAAATATTCCTCGCTTTATTTTTCCTCAGAAAATTCATTTTATAGCTTCGGTCACCTTTGACCTTCGCGAAAAGCTATAAAAATGTGGATTTGCGAAATGAAGTGGAAGCTACCTGTTCAGTTGGGCTGAGTCAGGTCTGGTTAAAACTTGATATGCGATATATGCTTGCTGACGTAGCTTCTTAACTGGGTCAAAAATTTGTTTTAATGCACGGAAGGCTTGCTTTTCTGTTTTCTTTTTAAATACTGTTTTTCTTCGTACTAATTAATGAGCATAAAATTACCCTGTTAATTTAATTAATCTGTGTCAAATAAGAATTTTCCGGAAATATATGTTTCAACTCCTTAATGGATATTGATTAAATCTCTTTACCTGTGAGTAATAATAATCTACTTTACATAATGGCATACCAACCCTTGGTACACGAATGGGTACATTGGTTTCTAGCTCATTTTTTCCTTGCATTATTATTGTTGTTAAAGTAGTTTTTCACGTATTGCTAGAAAATCAACCATATTCGGGGATTGGTTATCTTAAGGAGGTACGTTTTCAAATGTGTAATGTACTCCATTTTATCTCTCTCCAGTTTACTTTACGCAGGATTAGAAATGTGTTGCTTTTTATGAGGTTTAATTTATGAGCTGATAGTTACATTTTAGATCGATATCGATAGATAATTAACGTGAGAATTAAAAAAAATATGCAGTCCTGAGGATTATTGCAGGGAAATCTTCAAAGTCACTTCTAAATTTTGTAATTATTTTCCTTGTCGAGCAGTACAATTACGTCAGTATTCAATATGATAAGGAAAATACAATGGCCAAAATATCCTTCGTAAGTGACCATAAACATTTAGTAATCTGTAGTTTTCAGCACATTTCCATGTAGTCGAGGGAAATCGTCGCAGCTATCAATGTCGCTGTAGTATTATATTCCTCGCAAGTTTTAGCACTTCAACGTATATATGCCATTCTTTCGGGTATGATGCAGTGCCTTCAATTCAGTCATTAATTTCTTTCGAATTCGGGTCGTATTCAATTCCATGTCTCGTCCTAAGGCGTCCATTCACCTTACGTGAGCGGCACTCTATGTCGGGCCGTATGCGTCGCTCGCCTCATGAATCGCTTATGACCATCCTCTTTTCTCTCCGTTCGTCCCTTTTCTGTCTTCTCAACTTATATTTCATGGCCCTTGGGCGCACCTGCGCGCCAGGTAAGCCTTCCTCGTTTGCCTACTTTTTGTCCGGAAGAATCCATACACTCCATCATCGCCACGGGGCGAACTTTTTTGCCCCTGTCAATCGAAAACTGTTTGGCCACCTTGCGAAGAATTTTATAACCGCTCAGTTTTAAAGGATAAAGCTTTTTCCGGCTTCAGTTCGTGCGTAAATATTTCCTTCGGAGTATCGTATTATCGCTGGCTCGAGTTTTTCCTCGCCTCCGAAATTTATTTGTATGAATTACCATTTCATGCAAATGAGAGGGAAACGTTCTCCTCGAAGCGCTTTTCGAATCTGTTTTGTATATTGTTTGTACTGTTTTTCACCCACTTTCTCTTGCGTTATTTTCATTCGCTCCCTTGCACCATCTTGCATAAGATGTGATCTCGCAGTTGGAAATCCTTGATTCGATTGAAATTTTGCGTTATTATTCTTAATGTGGCAGAAATCGCATTGAGTTAACTTTTTAAATTGAACTCGGCATTGTGTGTCTCACTTTGAATCCCTCACTTTTGCACATCAATATTTTTGCGATTAAGGTATTCATTTTATTTTTTATTTATTCTGATCAGAATGAATTACAATCATGTTTCAATGTGTCGTAATTATTCTTAAGCTGTTCCATTTAAATGGGTCCAAAGATGAATTTCAGGTCTATCGAGGATATCTGCTGTAGAATAGCAGGCGTTACAGAAATAAAACTCAACGAGTTCTTCAGAAATATAACTAAACAATAAATACGAATAAGGTTTTTAATAACAATCACAAATAATACTCTTACCTCCTCATCTATTTCATAGCGGTTATTCTTTTAAAAGATGTCTTGCGTGTTTACTGTGAAAAAAAACTAAGTTAAGTAATAATCTACAGTTAAATTAAAATAGTAAGTCTGAGTATTTGCTGCGATAAAACTTTTTTACTTTCCTTGGGTGCTAGTTGTCCTCAAGACCAGGCATTCGTTGGTTTAGTATCATTTCTCACTAATTCATTCTCAGAAATTGAATATTCAAAGTTAACAGTGTAAAATCTAATTGATTCTCTTCCTAGCTCTCGCTAATCCATTTTGCACTATAAGTAGAAGAAGGTATCTAAAACCATCTTCTCTTCCTGCAGGCGCCCAATTCTCTTGCGTATTTGCTCCTTCTAACTCAACCGCTACCTTTTATCCCCCTCTCTTCATCCTATGTCTTACTTTCTCCTCACTTCTTCAACCACCAATATGCTCCTCATAGAGTGGCGGCAGCACTTAACTTCGCTACGTTTTCTCCGAACCTCATCCAGAGCAACCTAATTTGAATTATCGTTGGAAAAACCATTCTGGCGCGGATGGAATCTCTACTGAAACTCACAAGAGCACTATCCATGCTTCTTGCGTCTGGGTATGCTTTTCGGAGTAATTAGGCTGCACTAGCGTCGGGGATATTGAGTTACGTGCACAGTTTCCTCATTAGCGTTTAATTTTGGAGCCCTTAACGAGTACTCTTCGAAATACACTTGGAAGTAGAATAGGAATTACCGCTAAGTATGCAGGAAAAGTTTCTATTTGTGTTAAGTTCTTTCAGAGCTTTAGATGTAATTTTTTCGCTGAGCTAAGCCTGAAACGATTTGTGCATAAAAAACTCTCAGATGTGATGAAACATATTCTAGCATTTTCATTAATCTAAAAAGTTTGGAAGTTTTTAATTGCTGCTGTGAAATAACAAACCATGAATAATTGTTTCCTAGGATATTTTAGCTGAACTAACCTTTGACTATTCCCTGAACCTGCCCTCTACATTTTGTCATTGGTTTTGCTATACCTCTATTTCCTTAAGTTCAATGTTAACTTTAAGATGAAAATGTTCCTATCTATTATATCTAGATTCCGTAAGTTTTCTATGATCAAATCAGAGTGTATCAGATAAAAGGATAAGCGTGATAAAAGTCGCTGGAGAAGAAGCTCTAGAACATAGCCATATGAGGAAACAAGTGTCTGATTTCATCGACTAAGAATTACAACACCTTAGTAGGTAGAAATAAAACACTTTCTTAAATCCCAATAATTATAACAGAACGCGGTAGGTTTCAACTATATATATATATATATATATATATATATATATATATATATATCTATTAGATAGTATACTACTAAATAGTCATCGTCATCTGGTGATGACTATCTCGTAATTGAAACCTGCCGTTTTTTTGCCGTTTATTAATGAACCACGTCGAATTTTTTAGTGTTTTATATCTACCTAGATATGGAATTCCACATAATGAAGACGTCATCAATCGATTACATGCTAATTAGCCATTCCAGAAGCTTCCTTTGAGTTTTTTTCTGTTGCTCAATGAATCTCCGATCTATCCTCCCTTCTCTGAACCTTCTCAATCTCCAATGTTGAACCGGAAGCTAAACTTAAAATTTATTCGTTTAAACAAGAGTACCAAAAAATCTACATTGTTTCAGATTTCAGATCTGGACAGCCATTTAGTCCGTATAAATGAGAAGTTTTCTTGGAAAACATACATAATCAGTTTGTATTCGAATAATTATATCGTGTTTGAATCTGTAACTGTATCGAATACAGTTGTATTGGAAGCATTAGCGTACTAGCTTTTCTGCAAAACTTATTGCGGGTGTATTTGTGGGCATAGGTCTATCTCTTCCTCTGAGATTTTACGAAGGTCTTAGAGAATATGTATGATTTTCTAATTAAGAATTCATACCGTCCATCTTAAGATTTTGTCTCAGATGAACATTTTATTTGATCATGAGACTTGCTCTTTAAAAATTACTAATGGAGTATTATTATAGTCTTTGGAGTATTTTCTGGGGTTTATCGTATGTTTTCCATCAGCCATGATCAGTGCGGCATTGCTTAAACTGTTAAACGTGTTTAATAGCACGCTGATTATCTTGTCTCAGTGCTTTTCCTTTGTGATGGAAATCGTGCAATTTAAATGAGTATCACACGCTTACACCTGCTAGATGAAAGAATGGTGAGGTATTTTGGTGCTATAACGGAGAGGAATACAGACTGAACTTGAAAGCAAGCGCTTTTCCCTGGAGCGCGGAGTGAGGTGGATCGATACACTCTCATAATAGGGGTTAAGTGGATCAGCAAAATATTGTCCTTCCGTAAACTCTTGCGGGGTAATCACGAAACCATGCTTATGTATCTATTGCGACAAAGGGAGAGATGACGTGTATGCGTGAAAGCCACTCTCACGAATGCCATGGGGACTATGGTTTCTATCACTTCTGTTTTTCCGGTTTTGAATTTTACCGTCGCTACATTTATGGTTTGGTGAAGAGACCCTGCGCTCTTCGTCCTTTCGACATGCAATTGTTCTTGTTATCTGTTGTACTGGAGAGCACAGGATATATAGAGTTGTAGGATTATATGTTGACCTATTGAGGGGCTTAGAGATGAACCGTTCACTGTTGTATTCAGTCCTACGATGGAGAGCTTGAAGGGAGATTTATGGAACTCCGCTGCCGAATTTTTGTTATCTCACATACGGCGCTCTGATTGCTCAAGTATTCGTTAGAAATGATGTTGTGAAATTAGAATAAAAGGATGTAGAAAATGTAGAAAATGTATAGGTCTAAAACGCATAATTTTAATAGAAGTTGAATAATTTTATTATTAGTATGAGGTATGAGTATTTCCCTAAGGGTATAAAGCGGTTAGTATTTTCATTGCATTCTTCAACGTATATAATTAATCACCACTACATCACCAATGAAATCTTAACAATATCTAAGAAAAAATCCCATTATTAGTATGAGAAGAATTTAATGGATGGTGCAGTGGTATTTTAATGATAGAATGTGTAGTTCGTAATGTATTATGTATTATAATTAAATATGAAATAAGAAGAGTAAACAATCAAAATAATTTGTTCACCTTCCTTGCGGCCGATAATTCTTCTAAAATTCTTCTTCTTTGTTTTAAACTAAATTATTATAACTCATATCCTTACAGGTGTACGAATAGTCCGGAAGCAGCGTAGAATCGAAATTTCCTTCATTATTACAAAAAAACACTCTATTGCCATAGTGATAACTTCTTCGTGAATAATGAATTGATCTGGTGAATAAATTGCAAATAATAAAAATTTACGATTATGAAAAATTCCTTATGAATTTTTATCAATCCCTCAAAGAGGTTTTGTAATTAAATGGAACTTCCGCTCTTGCGATAACTTTTTCTCGGATTTCCCGTGTCAGAAAGTCATCTCGTGTCCAATTTAAACGCCTTGAAAGTCCCTCTATAGATTAAGTTGATGTTAAGAAGAGCCTCACGTTCGGTCCAGCTTGTTTATTTATCTTCGTCCTAATGCGTGTTGCTTGTTCTCTCGTTGAGTTCCTCTCCGGGTGACGCGGCTTTTGTCCTTGCATCTTGTCCTATTTTCCAACCTCGACTGAAGGTAGCGTATCGTGCCGCTCCAGTTGTACTTCTTCCTTTCTCTGCCTCTCGACATCCCTTTATCATCCCGCCGGCGTGCAAGAGTGATGATTTCCGAGAGGGATTTTCTGGGCGATTGCTTGACCCGACTAGGTCGGAAGAGAGAGAGAGAGATGGAAACTGCGTGCGCATATTGAAAGATAGCGTGCTTACTTGAGTGAGAAACCTAAACTCAACTCAGTCAAACCTTCATTCATGGCTTGTATGGCATTTCGCATCATCTCCGTTCTTTTCTCTCTTCCCTGTAGTGTGCGCTTTGAACGAATAACAACTTTTCATTGCGTTCCAGTTAGCAGACTTGCATCGCGTATTCATTTTGAGTTTGAAGGCAGTTATGAAGTACTTTATGATGATGAAATTTATGAGTAACTCTTCCTATTAGAAATTTCGCAAAACTTGTGTGCTATGTAACTAACCTTTTTCTATTTAACAGTACTAAATACTTCGCAAGAAATGAGGTATATTATACATATATGACTGAAGCTCGTTTATTTATATTCTTTGCGCTATACTATGCTACAACTGATATAAAATATTTAGTTTCATTCATTAATTATAATAATGATAGTTGAATTTAAATCATTCATAATAATAACTTTCACAGTATTGCAGTATCCAAAAAAATAGTAACGTAATACATTGAAGATTATTAAGAAGATAAATGTTAAAATTGAAAGGTTTCATTGAGAGATGGTGGAAACAGTGGACTTTATAACTTAATTTTTTACAAGAAATTATAAACCTTGTGATCAGATTTTAATTTTTTTAAAGTCTAAAGAAGTATTACTGCATTTGTTAAATGTATGCATAAGTCCGTATTTGGAGCTCCTCGAGATAACCAAGAATCTTTTCAAAGCCGAAAGGTCAAATTAAAATAAAAAATCAGTTTCATAATTTGAGAACATTTTTATTATACATTTACTTGAGCGAATCCTTCTTTCTATAAGTAAAATAAAATGTTTTGAACATCGCCGTGTTAAAATCGCTTTTTATGATTAGTATATACTGCTAGGTACTATCTTTTTCACTGCGGCAATTTCAAAACCCTCGCAAAAATAGTTCATCGTAAGATATCCTCACTGTCTGAGCCTTCGCAAACGACGCTTTCTTCTTGGCATGGTTTGCGCTTGTCATGTTTCAGACTTTCCTCCCTTAGGATGGTAATGGACCTCTTTTTCAAGTAAACTACCGTTCGTTTGATATTGCGCACGCGTGGAAAACCTTGACCATAAGCCTCCTCGTGGGAGGGCGTGTTAATTCGACCGTTGGAATTGACGTCGGAAATCCTCTGATCTCTTTCCGCCCACCAGATCTTGTTCAGTTCAACGGAATTAAATTCGGTATTTCCGGATTTAAAATATTTAATTCAAAGACATTGGGGGAATAACGCTTGTCAGCGGTGAATGATCCGACAGCTATAAACGTCCGTTTTTATGAGCTTCAGGAGAAAATTTTGCCCATTTGATTGCTTTCACGCTGCTCCTGATGACGGAGGTGACGACTCAACGGTGATTGTTTCCGTGCTTTTGTGTTATTTTCATGGTAACTTAATCTCTCCAAGGTATATCTTTTAATTTCGCGAAATTGTTATCGTTCGTTGGCGATAGCCGTTCAGTTTGGAAAGGAAATATCTTTGGAAGGTGTCCTCTTGGGATAGGAACACTTTTATTCCGAATTTTATTATAATTTGGATTTTTGGTTAAATTTTGTCGTAAACGGGAATTCAGTCCATCCTCTGGAGGATTTGAAACTGAAACTATCCAAAAATTCAGATTTAGATTTTTACCACGCGAGCCGCCAGAGGCGAATGCCAGCGGGTGTATCAACACCTTACCTAATCTTACCTTCTCCGGTGCTCAATGGAAAGAACAACAGAATTATTTGTTTTAATGATTACTTCCTTATAAAGCCTTTTAGATGCCTCTCTGAGATCGCGATAAGTTTTTACTGGAATTACTATGACTTTAGGCTAGGTTTGCGCAACTTTTCACATTTCCCTAAGAAGATAAATCGAGAAAATCGAAGGGTATTATTTTACTCGACGAAGAGAATTTACTTATACAGTCGAACCTCCCTATAACGACCACCCACGGGGTATCTCAAAATCGGTCGTTATAGGAGGTGGTTGCTATGGAGAGGTCAAGTGGGGGAGGGGAGGTGGGGGTTCAACGCGGCAAATTCAACATTTCATCTAGTAAAAACAACCAAAAAAACATTTCTTTTCATTTTTTTTGCAGACTTAGGACTTCCCATTTAGGATGGGTATGTTTAAAAANATGAAAATCGTCTAGCAGACAGTAGTCGCCTGCCCGGTCGGTGTCGGAGGTTGTAAACAAGGGGGTGAGTATATGTCTGGTCGTTCGCCAGGTGGTCACGGTCGTTATAGCTTGTGGTCGTTATAGAGAGGTCCGGCACCACAGTAAATGAATAGGATGCATCCGGGGAATTCTGTGACTGGTCTTTAATAGAGGTGGTCGCTAGTGAGAGAGGTCGTTATAGGAGGTTCGACTGTAATTTGAAAGATCGACATTCTTAATATGTCACTTCAAGAACCTATATTTTGTTACGAATTTCACTATCGGGTTTTACATCAATTTCCAATTTTTGTTAATAAGTCTAAATTCCAAATCCCAATTCAAATGCGGTCCGCGGGATGAATATCCCTTACCGGACCGCATGTGGCCCACGGACCATTTTGTGCAGATCCGCTTTAGATGGTAATGTTTGATTTTCAGCCGTCTTTTATAATACATATTTTTAAATCCAAAATATGTATCATTTTTATGTTATCTTTTACATAGGATATATTTATCCATCAAATATTACCATCGGTAGGGTGACTTTTCCAAAGTACTTCAAAAAATTATTTGAGTTTTAAGGAAACTCACTTTCTGGTACCCGATTTCTTCACATATATATTTCATTAACTCAATCTTCCACCTTTATCAGTCTTGACTACCTATACCCCTTTTTACTTTCACAATTGACCCAAATTTCTTCAGAAATCTTGGGGACTCTGTTTGAGAACATCTCGTCTTTGAAGAATGGCTTCAGCGTCGGGATGCTCTACGGTACATATTCTAAAATATATCATTTTTGTTTTCTCTCATATAGAACTTGGAATAATCTGAATGCCGTGATATCTTTCATATTTTGTCACAGTTAATTCGAAGATTATATTTCGAATATGATTTATTCATTCCCTTGTGTAGTAGTGTACCATTAGCAGAGGAATCAGTCGACGCTCACTTAAAAGTGGGCGTCGACTGATGTTTGGAAAATTCCAAATGCCTTATGACCTTTTTTGGTAGAGGAATATCGATTATCGTTAGCTTTTACTCCCACTCGCATATACGATAGGTTGACGCAAGCGACGAGTGAATTTGTCCTAGCGAAGTTATAGTGGATATTGAAAATTCGAATAATGAAGAACAAGAACTTTTCGGCTGATTGGTTTCTGTTTATTATCTCTGATAGGATTGATATATGTAAATGATTTAGTAATTATTGCAAATACGTTGTAAAATATAATATTAATTTAGGATAAAAATAAATTCGAAATTTATCGAAACAAGAACATTTTTGTTTTCTCATGTGGAAATAGAATGTGTTCAAATAAATCACCTTAAATATAAATAAATGACTAATGATTAGGAGGTGAAACTGTCTTGCTNCGTCAAATGTATGTACGGAGGTCGCGCTGTTAAGAGGTGAGGTTTTTCTCCATTTCAGAGCGTGCGTTTTTATGGAAGTGTACGTCTTTATTCCCTAATTATGAAGCGGTAGACAGGAAATAGTAATTACTTTTATACGTGTTCGAAACCATCAATAGGTTCTGCCTTAGGAATTCTGGAGTAGGATTTCATTATCACATCGCTGTGTTATGACAAAAATCCGTCGCAAAACTCTTGCTTCCATGCTCCTATTAGAAGTAGAAAATAGGGTTCAAAAATGTCAAATAGTTTTTATCTGGCTTCCGGATAGCCAAGGGGGTATCGCGTTCGCCTTTGCTGAAAGCGACCCCAGGATCTAATCTCGGTGGGTGCGCAAAGCCAACTAGGTGATTTTTTAAGTAGAATCTGTTGTCTTAATTTGAATGCAAATTTGAATACGTTCTGGCAATCTTTTAAAAATGAAATTTGAAGTAATGATGGTAACAGTGAAGGATGTATTGGATGTTACGTGGTATGAGATCAGAATTTTGCGGAACTTAGTTCGAATAACCTAATGTTTTTTTTTTAAACTGAAACCTTCTCACGCGACATCATTCATGAGAATAGCAGGGAAAATTGTATATGTATCCAACATTCTAGAGTACGTCCATCCATTAGTCAAGATCTGTCGATGTTTGGATGTTGAAATTAATGTTTATTTTTATTTTCTTTTCTATGGAACTGAAATGCGTTTCATTACCAATGTTTTTTGAGTTTTGACCACGAAAATGTCAAACTCCGCGAAAACACAATATTTTGCTCGATATCGGACAAAGTTGTCACAAGCTGCGATTTTCTGGCAAGCTTTCTCAGCCGTATGCTAATATTTTTTTCCCTATGAAAGAAATTGGTATTATATTTCTCTAAAGAATGAAGAACAGAAGGTTTTACATCTTTCCATTCGCCATACTGGAGGTCTTGGTACTGCGAATATCACGAATGTATTCTTTCAATCATATAAATATTACGATCCGCTTAATTTATCGAGATGGCTTCATCCAGTGTTGCAGAGCATATATGTATCTATGATACACCAGGAAGTGCCGTATACAAAATGGATGTTTCCAGGAAACTTCTAATACTTCTACTCCTCAGTTTCGTTCAATTTAGACCCAAGTTCTTCCGGACAAAACACGCGTAATTTATGCAAGTAATAACATGGAGCGAAGTTGCAAAGTAAGTTTGCTGAAGTAAGCTCATTTATTCCCAATTTTCAATAATTCGCTTGCTTCAATTATCCAAGGAACCTCTCTCAAAATTGTTTCTCTCCTCGGTATGCTTTCGCATTCTACTCATGTAATCCTTGAAGTTGTCTGTATTTTCTCCTCCCAATTCAACTCTCTTATTTGTTCTAGCTTTTGAATATTTTTTTATCCCAAGAAAACTCCTTCACACTTATTTCGGTCCTTGAGTGGTCTCTGTTTTCCCGAATTTCTTCCAGGGAGTTTGAATTTCTGTTTGATTTGATCTGTATTAGCTGCGTTAAGAAACATTGCGGTGTATTTATCTTTGTATTTAATTTTGCGATAGAACATGCAATTTTATTTGATAATGATCATTGTATTCGGAGCCTCTGTATTCGTTTCAGGCGACATGATATTTTTAAAGTTAATGCGCTTGACTTCTTTTTAGTTCAAATAAAACTTTTCCCTCTGAGATGATGAAACATATGAATTTCATATGAAATTTACTATTTTAATATATGGCTTTGGATTAGAAATTGAGACTGCATTAGTGTAAATATTACTAACTTCCGTCTTTGTTGTAGATACTGTTCGTAAGTTTCCAATAAAATTCAGAAAGTAAGAAGTAGGATTCACAATACTCTTGTTATTTGCATTTGATTTTCGGTCCATTTAATCGACCGACTGCCGTGGAAGCCAATTTGCGTTAATGCATTCTGCTCCCGTTTTAACGATTTTCAGTCTCCATTAGCTGCTGAATACTGGGTCATTGTTCATCGCCTTTATCTTTTACGAATGCGGCTTAGGATTAAGCCTGGGTATTTGCCCTCTCCCGTAACCCTTGTGACGAAACAACGAAGTATTTTCCCCAAGTAACTCACTGAAGCTCGGAGACTTCTCCGCGCTTTTTTAGATCCTTTGGCAGAAATAATGGTGAAAAATACATTCCTTCACGTATATTCATTTGCTTCAAAAGCCAAGTCATATTACAAGATGTGATTTCTGTTTAATTTTACCAATCAAACTGAAAACTAGGTATTACACAGGAAAACAGGTAAGGGTGACCCGACCGGCAATTGGGAGACCCGGGTTCTATTCCCGGTCCCGTCAGACTTTTTTTCAAGTCCATTCTTCCTTAGGTATTATACGCTACAGAAGTGAAGAATAGGTTTGAGAAAGTTTTATTGTGTCTTTTTTTTGTGGAACTCTGATCGCAAAGCCATCAGCCCGAAGGCTGATCGGTTCCTTAAACTCCCGCTATTAGCTGCACGAACTTTGGAGAGGGAATGAGGTCTACTAGGCAACATGAGGAGTGAAGTAGTTTTACCTGGCTTTTCTACCTGAATCAGAATGCTGTCAGTCCAAGCAAGTGCAGTAAACTATGGGTAACTCTATTCATAGCATTCAGAAGGAGAAACTAGAATAACAACACTTATTTAGTGACAATTTTCGGTCATTTTATGAAGTTCATTTAAGATTCGTACTCTCTACATTTTACTTCTTGGAAAACATGTACTTGAAGTTGGTGATTCAATTGGAAATCGTTTGANTAGTAATTATTGCAAATACGTTGTAAAATATAATATTAATTTAGGATAAAAATAAATTCGAAATTTATCGAAACAAGAACATTTTTGTTTTCTCATGTGGAAATAGAATGTGTTCAAATAAATCACCTTAAATATAAATAAATGACTAATGATTAGGAGGTGAAACTGTCTTGCTGTAATTGGATTTCGAGTAAATTATTTATCTACCTTTGGCTAAAGTAGATTATCACGGTTGTATATCACAGGCTTTCTTCTCTAATTGATTCCTTAGACACGTTTAATAGGTTGTGTAACGAATGATTTCGATCCGTAAAAATTTGTGGCCTATAGAGGTCAAAGGTTATGAGAAAACAGGAAAAGTGAGAGGTAACCCACAGAAGCACAAAACTGCTCATTCTCGGAATAATCGGGAACCGTCTATGGCACTTATGCCATCGAAAGTAGATTCTTCCGTTCTCTCCATCGCTGATCCTCATACAAAGACGTTATTCCGAGCGGTGGATGGAGTCGCGGGAGGCAGGGCCCTGGTTGAGAGTCCGTAGGATGAGAGCAGATGCTCGAGTATGCCAACCGGTTACCCTCTCAGCATCCGACGATGCGAGGCTATCCCAGCGGGACTCAGTGCCGATTTTATTTGCAGATTCCAGCTGGAGTGCTTCACTCATAGAGATGGAAACTGACATGGAATGTGAGAAGCGACAATGAGATATCAGAATCCATTCGAACGTGGTGGAGTAGTTGGTGCAGTTTGAACGTCAGAAGAGAAGGATCAATTTATCATAGCATTCGCATTCGCGATGAGGCCTTCCACTCCACTATTTTAGCCTCGCGGTGAAAATTTCAGGTGACGTTACCCACCGTTCCAACTCGTGACCCTATGGTCCTTGCTCTTTCTCCTCAAGTTCTCAAGTGACCGCTCGGCTTGGGTGCCGGGACGTCGTTTAAGTTTGCGTCCACCTGCTACCCAGAAGGAAGTCAAAAGCCAGAATCCATTGACCTTGCGGTTCCTGATTTGCATGCCACCCTGTGTGATTCGGCCTCCTTGAGAGTTGAATTTACCCTCAGTGCCAAAAATGACATCAAATGTAGTTTTGACCCCACTCTTGCGTGCCCAAAAATAAGTTTTCTCTGCTTACACAAAGTCGTATAAATTCGAATTTTTGATTGAATGCAATTTTAATGGGTTTTTTCTCTCACCTCTGAAACACTGCCTTCTGAAAGAATTATCAAATCATTCGGATGTTTATTATCTGAAAGTTATGTAATTCGTTAGTATATTTATTACTTTAGATGCCAGTAATTTATTTTTACAAAGGTTTCATTATTCCAATTTTGTTCTAATTTTCCAGGAATTTCTTCAGTAAAGGGTTTTCGTAATATTTACAAGCCACTGCAAAATATTTTTCTCTCAGAGGCTTATTCACTTGGGTTTAGTGTTGAACATCATTAATGGAATTCAAATTGTAGTGAGTTAATCACCTCAGTTTTACTCCCATTAATTATAATAATAGGCTACGATTCATAGCGTATAAACCTTGGTATTTAGCTGGTTAAGGCTGATATTACTTAGCTTATGGAATGGAAGTAACGTTGCTAACTTTAAACTTTTACTATTTTAATTCTCCGGTACTCATTTCAGTGCTGATTCTACCTGTGGCCTCAAATTTCCGAAAAATGCCGGCAGATGAGCTACTTGATCGATTCCGTTTTACTGGTTAAAATGTTGCTATTATCTTCATTGCTTAGCACAAATGTTCTGTTGTTTTTTATGACATCCATCATTTACATCCCTGATGTTGATCTCGATTATTCTATATCAGATTGCTTTTTGAATGTTTATTTCTTTGCTTTGGAGAGAAAGATGTTGGAAAGTAGAGATAACTTTATTAAGTGAAGCTTTCCTCGAATGGATGTCGTTATAGTAATATGGTCCAAGCGACTCAATTTCGTCCTCCAGATTTCTTCATTTGTGGTTCTTTGGACCCCTTTTTAAAAATTCTTCCTTCTGGAGAAGAGTAAGGGAAAAAAAGGCTTTTGATTGGCTGAAATCTCCTATCGCGAGATCTTCCATTTTCCCCCTATTAATAATAAGTTTCTATCCCTCTATTATTTTCCCTCCTCAGTCCCGCCTAATGAAAGTCCATTCTTTACATAGATCCGAATCAGCGGTTTCCTGAATATTTATCGTGTTCCAGAACCGCTCTCTTCCAATTAGCTTCTCGTCAATAAGTCAAACGCAGTGAACTTATTAATTCGTGAGTAATGCGGATCCTCCATTTGAAATTATGCGATATTGTTCAAAGACGCGCTTAATTTTATGCCGAATGGAATCTACTAGAAAAAAATAGAAGATGATTTTCATTGTCGCAAAAAGGTTCCTCTAGTTTATAACTATCTTTAACTATTTGCAAATCAAAAAATGCCCGAAAAGTTTTATTGCATTAGATATTTTATTTATGTTTTTCACGGCAGTGGTGCTATTTTTCGGAAGTCCACAACGACTGATGATTGTTTTACTTATAACGAAGTTAATTTCACCAACAGATTTTACAACTCTTACTTCCTCCACTTATTGCATTTTGTGTGGTGTGGAAATGGTAAAAGTAAAAGCTGTTTGTGAAATTAACGATGTATTTTATTTGAAAAGCAACCCATTAGCTATTTTTAACGTATTTCAGTTTAATGTAAAAGAACGATTTTTTAAATTTCTACTGTTTTTTAATCGTTGAAATTTAAGTGTAATTTTTAATTAGTTTTATTAAATCTTCCTTACCTACTTCTAACATCAGCTCTAAGTAAATCTCTGAAAAGTATTAAACAGTTAAAAGTAGTTAATAGAGTAAAATTAATTAATTAAAAGAATCCCAAGGAGAAACGGACAGTTAATTTTTTTCTTATCCTTAAGAATAATGTATTAATAATTTTTCTATACATTTTGAGCGTGGAGTTTTACTCGTTATGTAGTATATAATTAATTTAATAAATTCTATAAGTTTTACTCAATTTCGTGTGATTTGAAGGGATTATAAATAAATAAGAATTTAATCTTAAGTGTAATGAATTAGCAAAATGAGGCTTCGGAGGGAATGAAACGAAAGATGGCATATCTTTCGTTTCAATCTACATTTGAAGCCGAAAATCCTATTCTTCCTATTTCGTTTAAGTTCCATTCTATTTGGCTATTTTGCGGATTGCTGAAATTCATTCCCTCCTTTTCGTACCGGTTTAATTTTTGTTTCGAGAAGTTCTAAGAGACAAATAACTGTTAGGAAATTCCAGTAACAGTAACATTCAACGAGCCTCTTTCTAGTATGTTCCACGATCGATTTTATTTTCGCATTTGTCTCTATGGGCAGATAGAAAACTTTGGAGGATTAAACGAGCTTGTAATGGCAAGGCCTCGGCTCTTTTAACGTTCTGGTAACAAACGAACTCCTGTGAACGAGAGAGGTGATACGGGGAAGGCCGAAAGAAGGGATAGTAAGAGAAAAGGAGTATCTGAGAGGGCGAGAAAAGGGTTTCCGAGGTTAGCCTTTGGTTAGATCCAGTCCATCTCGAACCCTTTCACCTCATTCGGTCACCCGGAACCCATCCTTTGGGAGGGAATTCGGGCATTCTCATCTCTCCAGAACTCCTTTGACCCTTCCTTATGTCTACAGCATACTACCTACTATCTCACTGCTCCTTCGAGGCATAGCCCTCGTATTTTCCCTTTCCTCGTTCTTATCCTCATCCTTGAATTCCAATTTTCTATTTTCACGGAATGTAGCTTCTACCTCTGCTCTACACTTTCTCTACCTCATTTCGGGAAGTTTCATGTAGTACGAAGAGACAAATATTTTTTTCTTCTTTCGTTTTTCTTGTCAGAATTTTCTCTCTGGATTTATGTTATTTAGTTATTAAAATTACTAATGGTACAGATATATACAAAGAATTTCAAGAAGCTTTTACTGTTTCACAAAAAGAAAATTATAAACCACTAGAAAGAAAAATGAAAGGTAATTAAAAATCACGACCCCAGTTTTTAATGTAAAAGTACATTCTTCGGATGCTGAAGTCTTTTTGAAGGTGGTTTTAGCGGTGGGGTCTTGTTTATTGTTTTTTATGACACTTGGCTAGATAAAACGAACTTATTTTCAATTATTTTTGAAATGTCTTCAAGTAAATTCGGATACCATGCCATTTTATTGAAAAAGATAATTTTTCTCTTAAAATTATATAATGAGTGGTAATTAATTCACTAATTTCTAATTTTGAGAAGAAAATAATTGCTACGTTTCTTTCTTTTAAAATAATAAAAGCCTTTGCAGGAAATCGAGAAATGGAAGTTAGTCCGCCTTTTTTTACTTCTGCGATGTCCTGAATAATTCTTAAAAATTAGAATTAATCGAACGCTAGATGCTGTAATTGTTATATACGAACTGGAATAATTGTTATGATCAACTAAGGCAATTCTGTAAACATATATTGGAGTTCTTGATTGCTTTTTAATGCGTCGGTGATTTAATTCGTTCGTGTATTTCTCCGTTCTCCGAGGTACCATCTGTTTTTCGGGATTTACTTTCACCCATATATTATTCTTAGGTGTTATCTACTCCTTTCACCCAGTATTCCTGGCTCCCATTGAGCTGTTAAATTTTCAATTCCTTGTTTGGGAGAGATTTTATCGTATGGGCCGTAGTCAAGCTCTCTGTCTCTGCCAATTCGAATTACTCCAGGAAATCCGTCGTTCTCGTGTGTCCAGGACCCTTACTCGATCGCTGAAATCCCAGTCGAAAATTCTCCATCACTCCCACCTTTCCCTTCGCTATCGGGACAACATTCTTTTTCGTTTTCCCCTCTCCATCTTCTGTCAGCGCCTCTCCTGACCGCCCGGTGCGACTTCTGACGTTTTGTCAACTCGAACTCGAAGGTCGATCCCTGCACCTTTCTTTCTTCCGCGGTGCCCATCTTTTTTAAAACGCGGGCAAAGTGATCAAAGGCACATTTCGAGAGAAATCTTTTCTTTTTTTAAATCGATCAGCACCCATTGAAGCAGCCCTTGGAGAGATAAAGTTAACCCTCTTCCTGCTCCGGATCCAGGAATGAGATATCTGGTTCAAGCCTCTTTTTTCCTTTTCTCTTTCCCTCGGAGGAATTGTTCGCGGCGTTTCGACGGGAAATCGATAGTTGTTCAGGTCACCGAAATTAAGCTCCGCGTCGTCAAGGGATCTCCGTCGTTTTCTACGCCGCCGGGTAAATATATATCATCTCTTTTCTTCTCCACCAAGTGTTCCTACTCTTTTCTTTTCGCAAACATTTTAAATCCGTGAAATTTATCGGGTGGGGAATGCCGAATTGGATTGTCAGAAAATGCCCAATAATCGATGAAGGTGTTTGAATTGAGTTTCAAAACCTCCAACGATTATGATTTCAAGATGATTCTGCTACAAAAGTTTACATAAAGTGGTCTTGAATCTTAATCTTTCTGTAACGAGCATACTTTCTTACGCGATAACTCAGAAAAAATAATTTAACTTGGGTTTTATTTTTCTTCTTAGATTTAATTTATAGAAGCAATGATACGAAGAAGAAATCTTATTAGATTACTTGCAATTATTATATAACTAT
>KZ308154.1:2191512-2209682 GCA_000376725.2 Ladona fulva | reverse complement strand
TTTGTATTTAATTTTGCGATAGTACATGCAATTTTATTTGATCATTATAATTGTATTCGGAGCCTCTGTATTCGTTTCAGGCGACATGATATTTTTAAAGTTAATGCGCTTGACTTCTTTTTAGTTCAAATAAAACTTTTCCCTCTGAGATGATGAAACATATGAATTTCATATGAAATTTACTATTTTAATATATGGCTTTGGATTAGAAATTGAGACTGCATTAGTGTAAATATTACTAACTTCCGTCTTTGTTGTAGATACTGTTCGTAAGTTTCCAATAAAATTCAGAAAGTAAGAAGTAGGATTCACAATACTCTTGTTATTTGCATTTGATTTTCGGTCCATTTAATCGACCGACTGCCGTGGAAGCCAATTTGCGTTAATGCATTCTGCTCCCGTTTTAAGGATTTTCAGTCTCCATTAGCTGCTGAATACTGGGTCATTGTTCATCGCCTTTATCTTTTACGAATGCGGCTTAGGATTAAGCCTGGGTATTTGCCCTCTCCCGTAACCCTTGTGACGAAACAACGAAGTATTTTCCCCAAGTAACTCACTGAAGCTCGGAGACTTCTCCGCGCTTTTTTTAGATCCTTTGGCAGAAATAATGGTGAAAAATACATTCCTTCACGTATATTCATTTGCTTCAAAAACCAAGTCATATTACAAGATGTGATTTCTGTTTAATTTTACCAATCAAACTGAAAACTAGGTATTACACAGGAAAACGGGTAAGGGTGACCCGACCGGCAATTGGGAGACCCGGGTTCTATTCCCGGTCCCGTCAGACTTTTTTCAAGTCCATTCTTCCTTAGGTATTACACGCTACAGAAGTGAAGAATAGGTTTGAGAAAGTTTTATTGTGTCTTTTTTTTGTGGAACTCTGATCGCAAAGCCATCAGCCCGAAGGCTGATCGGTTCCTTAAACTCCCGCTATTAGCTGCACGAACTTTGGAGAGGAAATGAGGTCTACTAGGCAACATGAGGAGTGAAGTAGTTTTACCTGGCTTTTCTACCTGAATCAGAATGCTGTCAGTCCAAGCAAGTGCAGTAAACTATGAGTAACTCTATTCATAGCATTCAGAAGGAGAAACTAGAATAACAACACTTATTTAGTGATAATTTTCGGTCATTTTATGAAGTTCATTTAAGATTCGTACTCTCTACATTTTACTTCTTGGAAAACATGTACTTGAAGTTGGTGATTCAATTGGAAATCGTTTCATATAAAAATTTTATTCTAAAATTTTCTGCTTAAGAGAACTATAGGAAAAATGTATCTCATTAGCGCTGATTTGAAAAACTTTCCGTCAGCAGTTTCGTTAATTCTATTTAAAACTGCGGATTCCAGTTACAAGAGCCGGGAACAAAATTCTGCATTTCGTTTTTTAAATTTCGAGTGCCTCTCTTTTAGACGTAGCAACTTGGAAGAAGGAAAATTCAAGGAGAGTTTGCGGGCAAGAGAGATATCAAGTTTCTTGTAATATTCCTAGACAATTGCATCTCCTTTCTTATTCCAAGAAGCGCCGTCTTCTTACTTCACCTCTGCAAACGGCTTCACTGCTTTAAGCGATCTTCGCCTTGTTTGCAAAACTTCCTGAAACCTCGTTATCTCCACCACCTCACCCTTGACAGAATTTCAAAGAATTTGCGGCTTAGCGCAGCTACCGAGGAAGCGTCCCTTAGTGGTTTTAGAGGGAAGTAAACTGGGTTCAGCGAGTCGAGCTACGCCAAACTAACTTAGGGTGACACCGTGCAAATCAACCCGATGTGACAGATTAGTTTTGAATGAATGTAAAAGCTTTAGGTTGTTTTGAGGACGCCAGATAATTAGATCGGATAAGGTCAAACATTAAGCTATTACTTAGAGTTAGAAAGAAGCCGTAATACAAATTTTTCCCTCAGTAAATCGATCATCTCTTGCGAATAAAGAAGACATTTTCACTCAATTTCAACCGAAAAATTACATCTAATTATGAAATCGAAGTTGTGTAGCAATATGATTCCGCTGTGTAAAAATGCGGCTATGTTATTGCGATGAAAATCGAACTTTTTTTTCGTTTCCGATTATGTTTTTCACAATCAGCTATTTCAAAGTTAAATATTTTGCGTATTTTAATTTTGCATGTCACTCAGTTTCTCGGCAATACTTAAATAGCATGACAGGTAATTTGGGCTTAAAAATGGATTCTCAAAACTGATTTCATAATGAACGATCCCAATAAAAGGCCATTCTTTAAAGCCTTCAAAATTTATGTTTAAAAATTAATATAACTTGTCAATTTTGTATGACTGGCGTAGAAAATAGCCATCAAAACATGATTTCCTGCCAATTATACCGCGCAATTTTTCCAAAGACGATTTTGTATATAATTTAATTTTCCTGCGGCATAACATTTTTAGAATGGATTTTACGAAGAAATTCGGTGTTTTAATTTTTCTTCCCTTTCTTCGCCTTATTATATTACCGTCAAATTTTTGCCATCCTTCCCTCGCCTCCGCTCACCTTGATTCAATTTGCTATCCTTCCTTTTCTTTCCCTCCATCGTAGTCGTATTTGTGCTCGCGTTCCTTGAGAAAACCCTCTCAGCAGTTCCTTCACCTTATACGCAACTCATGGTCCTCTCAGCTCGTCCTACCCCAGCTTTTGAACTACCCAATCATCTCCTTGTTTCTTTTCGTTACTCTAAAGCATAATTCTTTGCCCGCCTCAAGTTTTCAATGACCTCCTCTTTTCGTGGTATCTTATTATTCAGTACCCTATCTTCTTGAAAAGCGACTGCCATTTAGATGCCCCTCCCAGATCGCCTTTGTATTCCGCCGAAGAAAGTGTCTGGACGACACGGAGACTCAAGTGGCACCCACACGGAGTGCAGGTAATAAATTACCCTTAGGTGATTAAAGAAATTTTGGCAGCGGTTCAAGCTTCAGAGGAAATTAAATCGTTTGGCTTAAAGAAGGCTGCATTATCACGGAATACATCCTCACTTTATTCCTCAACTTCTTTCTTCTTATGGCATGACTCTCTTACTATTTTGAATGTTTATTATAGTAAGGTCATGTTCTATCTTCTTTGCTACATCGGCATATTACTGAAAAAATACATGTATGAAATAGATGCTCTTGACATTTCTCGCATATCACCGTGGTGTTTGAGTGCTATGAAAGGTATATTTTATTCTTTTCTTTGTGATTTGCATTTTAAGCTTATCCAAGGAGTCTTATGCGATCGGAAACCCGATTAATTGTTTTTCTGTATGAATCCAAGCATTGCTTGTCTTGGAAAATTGCATTTTTAAATTACAGTTGTTTCAAGAAATGAAATGGTAAATAAGATAAATTAAAGATGAAAATTAATTTTTACTCTTTCTGGTGAGCTTTGGTGATAGTCGAATTCGAGAGTCACAGTTTGCTCATTAACAGTTTACATTTCTTTTTGAATACTTTGGTGTTCCCTATTCAATTCTCATTAAAACTCTCGGTACTAGTAATATTCAAAGTGACGAATAAACTACAGAAAGTACACGCTCAACAAAAGGTAGAATAGCTTATTGGAAGCGTGTGCTAGATTTAGGAATGCATTTCCATGTTTGTTTAACTTAAGCTGTTCCCTCTATTGGCAATTAACGCAAATGGCTAAGTGAACGCTCAAACGTCACTGCTACCTGTGGGATAACAAGCTTTATTTACGAAGTGGACGGCAGCGCAGAGAAGGGATTGCTGTCGGCCCGAAAGACGTGGAACGCCGAAACACGGCTCTTTGTGACAAACCAATTTCAAGCCATGCTTCATTACCTGCACGAATGTATGAGCACTTTGCTTCTCCACATAGAATCACATATACTTTTTCACATATTATTTCTCTATAATTTACGATTTTTTTTGGAAAACATATTCAAGGTTTAAAGCGATTTAAGCCTAAAACGTAGGAAATTTTTTCTTTAGATCCATACGTTTACCTCTATTATTCTTAAAGATTGTTATTTGTAGAGTTGTATTAGTGATTAGAGTTAAAGATATTAGAATTAAATTATTCATATTGTTATCCGTTGTTGCTTAGCTTTATTATTGTTATTGTTGAAAGTAAAATAAACACGGGCGTGCTGGAGATAATAATGATGCGACTTTGGTGACTATCAAGTCTCTTCTTACTTGTGACCCTTCGTCATATGAAATTTTAAAGAGTTAGCTTGAAAAAAGAGGAAAAAAACTTGAACAGAAGAAATCTACTTTGTGGGCTTAAAAACCTAAGTTCCCAATTAGAAAAAATGCACCACCGCAGGAAAACATCCACAAGAAGGGGGTTGTGAAAAACCTGCGAAACCTAATGAAAGTTACCTTAGTTTTAATGCAAAGGCAGGTTGATTCACATCTTAAAAGCAAACAAAGTGGTAAAGATGCATACATTATTTCATAGACATAGCTACTACTATAGAAATAGATTTCCATAAGAAATAATCAGAAAAAGAACATTATGAAATACAGATATTACGGTTCCAAAACAGGTCTTATCAAGATAGTAATAAAAGTGATAAGTATGTACTAAGAGATGGCGGGAAATGCTAGGGTCTTGATTGAAGTAATTATGCGACATAGAAGAAATGGGCGGGTTATTGAGAAGGGAGAAAATAACTAGGGAATTAAAGTTGGGATGCTTCGAAAAAGATGGAAGGGAAGACAAAAGCAAAAGATGTTGAATGATGCAAAGGACGAGATAAGTTACCTACAAATATGAAGGGGCGATAAGTAGAGAATATTAGGACTCACGAGCCAAAGTATCCGAAATTGGAATACTTGTGATGATCGTTAAAGGAATGGTTATGATAGCTATATGTACTTCCGAGTTAGTTGTACTAATAAATTTCAGTAATATATTATTAGGTCTTAAGAGAAGAAACTATTTATATTTTATGTTCTCGAAAAAGTTGGCACTTAAGAGAAATGATAGAGTTATCTTAAATCACACTCTGACAGATCTTAATAGTTTTACTTTCATTAAAGTTTCTAGTGAAGTGTGCGAGGTAGAGTACCTGTGTTATTTTGAGATCAAACGCATAGATTGTAACTTCCCGAGACTCAGTACTGGTTTAATTAGCATCTCAAATTTGCCTTATTATCCTTGCATTTTAGTGAAATTTAGACTAAGAGCTGTGCGTTGTAGAATATTCAGTTGTTTGAGCTGGTCTGAATTTTGGTAAAGTAAGTTGTCTTATCTCTAATCTCTTTACAAAACTTCCATGGATTTGGGAAAATAGCTCCAAATCCGAAGGAAACGCCAAAAGGCTTCGTAAGAATTACCTGAGTTACTGTTTTAATTCAATTAAATAAATAGAAGTGGAAAACCCTGTTGTGAACATTCAAGATCCATGACTATCTTATTCGTATTGTACTCCTGCTTCTGTTTCTTGAGTCGTTTCTTTTCTTACATTCCTTTGTTCTTCGGTATAATTCAGATTTTGAGGGAATAATCCTCCTCTTGTACTTTTTAGCTCACTTTTCATTTCCAAGAAAAATTCCCTTGTATTTATGTAAATTATCCTTCTAATCTTCGCGTGAGTAGGCGTTCTTTTGTTGCTTGGGAATGATTTAACATTTGTACGTACATGATAAGTTTCAATCGTTTGTTTATCTTGGCCTTATTCCTTTTCTTATGAAAATGGGTTCTAATTAATTTCTTTACATTTGTCATTAATTTCTTTACATTTCAATCATTNGAGTGGTAATTAATTCACTAATTTCTAATTTTGAGAAGAAAATAATTGCTACGTTTCTTTCTTTTAAAATAATAAAAGCCTTTGCAGGAAATCGAGAAATGGAAGTTAGTCCGCCTTTTTTTACTTCTGCGATGTCCTGAATAATTCTTAAAAATTAGAATTAATCGAACGCTAGATGCTGTAATTGTTATATACGAACTGGAATAATTGTTATGATCAACTAAGGCAATTCTGTAAACATATATTGGAGTTCTTGATTGCTTTTTAATGCGTCGGTGATTTAATTCGTTCGTGTATTTCTCCGTTCTCCGAGGTACCATCTGTTTTTCGGGATTTACTTTCACCCATATATTATTCTTAGGTGTTATCTACTCCTTTCACCCAGTATTCCTGGCTCCCATTGAGCTGTTAAATTTTCAATTCCTTGTTTGGGAGAGATTTTATCGTATGGGCCGTAGTCAAGCTCTCTGTCTCTGCCAATTCGAATTACTCCAGGAAATCCGTCGTTCTCGTGTGTCCAGGACCCTTACTCGATCGCTGAAATCCCAGTCGAAAATTCTCCATCACTCCCACCTTTCCCTTCGCTATCGGGACAACATTCTTTTTCGTTTTCCCCTCTCCATCTTCTGTCAGCGCCTCTCCTGACCGCCCGGTGCGACTTCTGACGTTTTGTCAACTCGAACTCGAAGGTCGATCCCTGCACCTTTCTTTCTTCCGCGGTGCCCATCTTTTTTAAAACGCGGGCAAAGTGATCAAAGGCACATTTCGAGAGAAATCTTTTCTTTTTTTAAATCGATCAGCACCCATTGAAGCAGCCCTTGGAGAGATAAAGTTAACCCTCTTCCTGCTCCGGATCCAGGAATGAGATATCTGGTTCAAGCCTCTTTTTTCCTTTTCTCTTTCCCTCGGAGGAATTGTTCGCGGCGTTTCGACGGGAAATCGATAGTTGTTCAGGTCACCGAAATTAAGCTCCGCGTCGTCAAGGGATCTTCGTCGTTTTCTACGCCGCCGGGTAAATATATATCATCTCTTTTCTTCTCCACCAAGTGTTCCTACTCTTTTCTTTTCGCAAACATTTTAAATCCGTGAAATTTATCGGGTGGGGAATGCCGAATTGGATTGTCAGAAAATGCCCAATAATCGATGAAGGTGTTTGAATTGAGTTTCAAAACCTCCAACGATTATGATTTCAAGATGATTCTGCTACAAAAGTTTACATAAAGTGGTCTTGAATCTTAATCTTTCTGTAACGAGCATACTTTCTTACGCGATAACTCAGAAAAAATAATTTAACTTGGGTTTTATTTTTCTTCTTAGATTTAATTTATAGAAGCAATGATACGAAGAAGAAATCTTATTAGATTACTTGCAATTATTATATAACTATATTTTATATGTATTATTATTATTATTACCATATTTATTTATATTCATGATGCAATTTGGTCTCTGGGCCAGGTGGCAGCGCTGGAGGGGAACATAACATATTAAACATAGGATTGCCTGGCATTCGCCCAAGGACGGAAGGGAAAACCCTCCAAAAACCTCCCGTAGGCAATTAATTACACTTTGCAAAGATACACACATCATAATAAGGTATACAGTTTATATTCTAAATATAGTTTACATTATTACATTGTCAAATACGTATGAGCTGATAATAATGTGCACTTTATGTTAAGTACAAACAGGGGAGGTTTACACTGTTCTACATTGGTGTATTTTAGTTTATGTATCGTAGGTTGTGTTTCTCTTTTGAAGATTGGAGAATTTAATTAATTAGAAATATACATTTTCATTCCTAGACTACCCTTTCTGCTCTATATCTTTCTTTTTATAGAGAGAAACGATGTTTGTTTTTCCAGCGTCAGATAATGAAATAGTATGACTCGGATTTCCTAGGATTTGATGCGTAAAGGATAGCATCATCGAACCAGATTATCTACTCTAACAGTGCCGTCAGGGAGAAGTTTATTCACAAATTGTTCTCGTTGACCCAGTTTAACTATTCCTTTGTCTACTCGAGGATTTCTCAGATTTTCTCTTGGTCTCCTTTCATTGAATTCGTTCCCCTCATATTTGGGAGTGCTAGAATTTCAACAGGCCAATTCTTTAGCATGACTACCGAATCGTCAAACCGCATCGATCATTCGGGCTTTGGAAGGTCTCTTATCAAAGAGACTTTTAATGCAAAGACAGTCCTTTTTATATTCGTCTCTGTCTCTTTCCATTCTCTGAATTTTTATTTTGACCTACTTAAAGTTCCTTGGATGCTCTTTGCGTCCTACTGAGAAAGCTCTAGGTAATGGAGTTTAGGAAAACGCAGTTCCAAGTATAAAATGTATATCTCTCCTTATGGTGCTCGTTTTTATCTTACCCTATGAATTTCTGATCTCGTGAAGACTCCGGAAGCGAAGTTATAGGTTGTTATTATTGTTTATGCTTGGAGAAGAGATTTTTCTTAGAAAGGAAGGAATATCTTCCCAGGAAAAACTAGTTTTAAAGAAGTCTGTATTTGAAATTTCTTATTTCCTACGCATCAACTATTTCCTCAGCGGAAACTTGCCGAGTTTCATCCAACGTGATCTTCTCTAATAAGAAAAGAGCATTTACTCGACTATTTTCTTTATTTCTTCCCAAGGAGACTTTTCATCCATTGTAATTCCTGTTATAGAAAGAAAATAAGTTGTTTGGAATGATTCTGAGTTATACGACGGCAGATATTTTTCTCATTAGTTATTTAATGCATGATGAAAAACTTATGACTGCTGTAGAAAGTTTTTTATCATTCTTGTACGTTTTGAACGTGATAATTACGACTTCCGAAGGGAAGAACCGAACACTAAGTATATGTGGGAAACTATAAGAAATAAACTCTAGATGTTCTGGCCTAATATTGTGGAACGCCATCTAAAATAATTGAAATGCGTACTTCGTATTTTCCACAAGTTTATTTTAAAATTCGACCGGTTTCGACCATGACGGTCATCCTCAGGTACNTTTTCCGCAAAATTCCCTCATTGGCAAATCCTCCCTTTGCTACTGTTTACTTTTACTACTCCTTTCAAACTCACCGCGGCTGCGTCTTTGAAAAATCTTTTTTTAGCGATATCTCCCTCGTATACCTTTTTCTCTCCTCCTCTTCTAATCTTGTTTCCTTGTGTTCGCCTTATCTGCGTCTCTCCCTTCACTTTCCTTATTAAACTACCAAGTTTAGCTTGGTGGCAATCCCGAATGTCTCACATATTGAAACTGTTTCATTTTCTCTAATTTCTCAGTTGTTTATGTGAAAGTCTTGCTTGGTGTTTAGCAACAAAGAAACTTTTCTTTGGATATAAAATGTCCAATTGTTCTTTAATAACCTCGTCTTCCAATAATATACGTAATATAGAACGAACCTATAAGAAAGATAACGTGCGAGTATCCCATGTCTCCATAATCTTACATGGATTTATTTCCAAGCTTTAGTGAAATTATAAAAGAAGAAGATAATTTTCTTTCTAAATAAATACAAGCCCGTATTTTTTGTGGCCGGGTCAACAAAGAAGGATTTCGGTTCTCAGTAGAAAGATTCTCGTTTTTCGCACGGCTCATGTATTTATTTTCTTTGTACCTGCGGCAGAAGTTCGCAGAAAAGCTTCCAATTACTGAGGGCGAATTCTACACTTTTTTTCTCCGGGCTGGAGGAAAAAAAGCAACTTTCTTCTAGGGATCTCGTTGGTCTCGGATCTCTAAACGTCCTTAATTTCATCGATTATAGCTGACGCAGTTTTCGTCCTCTTCCAGGTCATAAAGAGGCTTGGCTAATTATCCCACTTGCCTTGTTATGCTCAAGTTGTCGCCCATTTTGATATCTTTCTGCGTTCCCTTTCTGTCAGTGTCCCGTTTGTGAACATTGCTTTTATTTGAACCTTTCACCCTCAGACACTTATGCTAATTTTTCACCTGCAGCTGTTCATAAATTTCGTTATTTCCGAAACATGAAAGAGGTTGTCATTCCTACTTGTTTTATCCAACTAATATAAGGTGGAAATTAGAACGTATTTTCTATAATTCTTGAATTTTATAAAATTTCTCTTCGTAAGAACTTTGTTTTGCCATTCATCATAAAATCATATGTNAGGAAAACAGGGAATTTTAAAATAAACTTGTGGAAAATACGAAGTACGCATTTCAATTATTTTAAGAAATAATTTATGTATGAACATTTCTTTACACTAACGGATATAAGTATTATTAATTGCATAAAATTTTAATTCGTTAACAAATGTTATTAATATAATGATTTACTTTAATATGGCGAGGTATATTAGACAGTATATTTGAGATGCTACAGTTTCCAGAACATAATTCAATCAAATTCTAAATTCTGGTCTGTCATCAACAATATCCATCATCTGGCTCATTTCTTGACTAGCTATTGCTTTTCTTTATTTCTTACATTTTTATTTTGTTTTATATAGTCGTTTACTTTCTCTATGCTTTGTAATGGTAATCAGTGTACCATATGCTTGGCTTCTAAATTGTCGACTGTGATAGCTGTTGGATGTGTTCTGGGGACCACAAGTCCAATTCATATTTTTTTCGTGAGAAAGAAGAGGGTTGAACACTTCTTGGTGATATTCCTCAGTTGCGCTCCACATTTCACAATAAAGTGCACTCTCGACGAGAATCCTTTTTCGCGAACATGAGTGCGAACTTAGCGCAGCATTGTGCGTACATAGAATGGATTTCGCGAAGGTCGTGTTACTAACTCCTTGGGTCACGGACGGATTCTCGGCCGTTCCTTATCCGGTGAAGAAAGAAAAGGTATTCGATGTGCCTGTTTCGTTGCCGTGACCTGAACCAGTAAAATCCTCGGGCCCTCTGCCCTCTCGTTTCATTCCTTTCTTCCCACTGCACCTCCATTCACCTTTAAGACCAATTCCCATTTCTGCTCCGGAAGTCGGCCGGAGATTCGATCTTTCCTCCCTCATTCCTGTCGTCAAGTGTATGTACGGAGGTCGCGCTGTTAAGAGGTGAGGTTTTTCTCCATTTCAGAGCGTGCGTTTTTATGGAAGTGTACGTCTTTATTCCCTAATTATGAAGCGGTAGACAGGAAATAGTAATTACTTTTATACGTGTTCGAAACCATCAATAGGTTCTGCCTTAGGAATTCTGGAGTAGGATTTCATTATCACATCGCTGTGTTATGACAAAAATCCGTCGCAAAACTCTTGCTTCCATGCTCCTATTAGAAGTAGAAAATAGGGTTCAAAAATGTCAAATAGTTTTTATCTGGCTTCCGGATAGCCAAGGGGGTATCGCGTTCGCCTTTGCTGAAAGCGACCCCAGGATCTAATCTCGGTGGGTGCGCAAAGCCAACTAGGTGATTTTTTAAGTAGAATCTGTTGTCTTAATTTGAATGCAAATTTGAATACGTTCTGGCAATCTTTTAAAAATGAAATTTGAAGTAATGATGGTAACAGTGAAGGATGTATTGGATGTTACGTGGTATGAGATCAGAATTTTGCGGAACTTAGTTCGAATAACCTAATGTTTTTTTTTTAAACTGAAACCTTCTCACGCGACATCATTCATGAGAATAGCAGGGAAAATTGTATATGTATCCAACATTCTAGAGTACGTCCATCCATTAGTCAAGATCTGTCGATGTTTGGATGTTGAAATTAATGTTTATTTTTATTTTCTTTTCTATGGAACTGAAATGCGTTTCATTACCAATGTTTTTTGAGTTTTGACCACGAAAATGTCAAACTCCGCGAAAACACAATATTTTGCTCGATATCGGACAAAGTTGTCACAAGCTGCGATTTTCTGGCAAGCTTTCTCAGCCGTATGCTAATATTTTTTTCCCTATGAAAGAAATTGGTATTATATTTCTCTAAAGAATGAAGAACAGAAGGTTTTACATCTTTCCATTCGCCATACTGGAGGTCTTGGTACTGCGAATATCACGAATGTATTCTTTCAATCATATAAATATTACGATCCGCTTAATTTATCGAAATAGCTTCATCCAGTGTTGTAGAGCGTATATGTATCTATGATACACCAGGAAGTGCCGTATACAAAATGGATGTTTCCAGGAAACTTCTAATACTTCTTGTACTCCTCAGTTTCGTTCAATTTAGACCCAAGTTCTTCCGGACAAAATACGCGTAATTTATGCTAGTAATAACATGGAGCGAAGTTGCAAAGTAAGTTTGATGAAGTAAGCTCATTTCTTCCCAATTTTCAATAATTCGCTTGCTTCAATTATCCAAGGAACCTCTCTCAAAATTGTTTCTCTCCTCGGTATGCTTTCGCATTCTACTCATGTAATCCTTGAAGTTGTCTGTATTTTCTCCTCCCAATTCAACTCTCTTATTTGTTCTAGCTTTTGAATATTTTTTTATCCCAAGAAAACTCCTTCACACTTATTTCGGTCCTTGAGTGGTCTCTGTTTTCCCGAATTTCTTCCAGGGAGTTTGAATTTCTGTTTGATTTGATCTGTATTAGCTGCGTTAAGAAACATTGCGGTGTATTTATCTTTGTATTTAATTTTGCGATAGAACATGCAATTTTATTTGATAATGATCATTGTATTCGGAGCCTCTGTATTCGTTTCAGGCGACATGATATTTTTAAAGTTAATGCGCTTGACTTCTTTTTAGTTCAAATAAAACTTTTCCCTCTGAGATGATGAAACATATGAATTTCATATGAAATTTACTATTTTAATATTTGGCTTTAGATTAGAAATTGAGACTGCATTAGTGTAAATATTACTAACTTCCGTCTTTGTTGTAGATACTGTTCGTTAGTTTCCAATAAAATTCAGAAGGTAAGAAGTAGGTTTCACAATACTCTTGTTATTTGCATTTGATTTTCGGCCCATTTAATCGACCATGAACTGCCGTGGAAGTCAATTTGCGTTAATGCATTCTGCTCCCGTTTTAACGATTTTCAGTCTCCATTAGCTGCTGAATACTGGGTCATTGTTCATCGCCTTTATCTTTTACGAATGCGGCTTAGGATTAAGCCTGGGTATTTGCCCTCTCCCGTAACCCTTGTGACGAAACAACGAAGTATTTTCCCCAAGTAACTCACTGAAGCTCGGAGACTTCTCCGCGCTTTTTTAGATCCTTTGGCAGAAATAATGGTGAAAAATACATTCCTTCACGTATATTCATTTGCTTCAAAAGCCAAGTCATATTACAAGATGTGATTTCTGTTTAATTTTACCAATCAAACTGAAAACTAGGTATTACACAGGAAAACAGGTAAGGGTGACCCGACCGGCAATTGGGAGACCCGGGTTCTATTCCCGGTCCCGTCAGACTTTTTTTCAAGTCCATTCTTCCTTAGGTATTATACGCTACAGAAGTGAAGAATAGGTTTGAGAAAGTTTTATTGTGTCTTTTTTTTGTGGAACTCTGATCGCAAAGCCATCAGCCCGAAGGCCGATCGGTTCCTTAAACTCCCGCTATTAGCTGCACGAACTTTGGAGAGGGAATGAGGTCTAATAGGCAACATGAGGAGTGAAGTAGTTTTACCTGGCTTTTCTACCTGAATCAGAATGCTGTCAGTCCAAGCAAGTGCAGTAAACTATGGGTAACTCTATTCATAGCATTCAGAAGGAGAAACTAGAATAACAACACTTATTTAGTGACAATTTTCGGTCATTTTATGAAGTTCATTTAAGATTCGTACTCTCTACATTTTACTTCTTGGAAAACATGTACTTGAAGTTGGTGATTCAATTGGAAATCGTTTGATTTAAAAATTTTATTCTAAAACTTTCTGCTTAAGAGAACTATAGGAAAAATGTATCTCATTAGCGCTGATTTGAAAAACTTTCCGTCAGCAGTTTCGTTAATTCTATTTAAAACTGCGGATTCCAGTTACAAGAGCCGGGAACAAAATTCTGCATTTCGTTTTTTAAATTTCGAGTGCCTCTCTTTTAGACGTAGCAACTTGGAAGAAGGAAAATTCAAGGAGAGTTTGCGGGCAAGAGAGATATCAAGTTTCTTGTAATATTCCTAGACAATTGCATCTCCTTTCTTATTCCAAGAAGCGCCGTCTTCTTACTTCACCTCTGCAAACGGCTTCACTGCTTTAAGCGATCTTCGCCTTGTTTGCAAAACTTCCTGAAACCTCGTTATCTCCACCACCTCACCCTTGACAGAATTTCAAAGAATTTGCGGCTTAGCGCAGCTACCGAGGAAGCGTCCCTTAGTGGTTTTAGAGGGAAGTAAACTGGGTTCAGCGAGTCGAGCTACGCCAAACTAACTTAGGGTGACACTGTGCAAATCAACCCGATGTGACAGATTAGTTTTGAATGAATGTAAAAGCTTTAGGTTGTTTTGAGGACGCCAGATAATTAGATCGGATAAGGCAAAACATTAAACTATTACTTAGAGTTAGAAAGAAGCCGTAATACAAATTTTTCCCTCAGTAAATCGATCATCTCTTGCGAATAAAGAAGACATTTTCACTCAATTTCAACCGAAAAATTACATCTAATTATGAAATCGAAGTTGTGTAGCAATATGATTCCGCTGCGTAAAAATGCGGCTATGTTATTGCGATGAAAATCGAACTTTTTTTTCGTTTCCGATTATGTTTTTCACAATCAGCTATTTCAAAGTTAAATATTTTGCGTATTTTAATTTTGCATGTCACTCAGTTTCTCGGCAATACTTAAATAGCATGACAGGTAATTTGGGCTTAAAAATGGATTCTCAAAACTGATTTCATAATGAACGATCCCAATAAAAGGCCATTCTTTAAAGCCTTCAAAATTTATGTTTAAAAATTAATATAACTTGTCAATTTTGTATGACTGGCGTAGAAAATAGCCATCAAAACATGATTACCTGCCAATTATACCGCGCAATTTTTCCAAAGACGATTTTGTATATAATTTAATTTTCCTGCGGCATAACATTTTTAGAATGGATTTTACGAAGAAATTCGGTGTTTTAATTTTTCTTCCCTTTCTTCGCCTTATTATATTACCGTCAAATTTTTGCCATCCTTCCCTCGCCTCCGCTCACCTTGATTCAATTTGCTATCCTTCCTTTTCTTTCCCTCCATCGTAGTCGTATTTGTGCTCGCGTTCCTTGAGAAAACCCTCTCAGCAGTTCCTTCACCTTATACGCAACTCATGGTCCTCTCAGCTCGTCCTACCCCAGCTTTTGAACTACCCAATCATCTCCTTGTTTCTTTTCGTTACTCTAAAGCATAATTCTTTGCCCGCCTCAAGTTTTCAATGACCTCCTCTTTTCGTGGTATCTTATTATTCAGTACCCTATCTTCTTGAAAAGCGACTGCCATTTAGATGCCCCTCCCAGATCGCCTTTGTATTCCGCCGAAGAAAGTGTCTGGACGACACGGAGACTCAAGTGGCACCCACACGGAGTGCAGGTAATAAATTACCCTTAGGTGATTAAAGAAATTTTGGCAGCGGTTCAAGCTTCAGAGGAAATTAAATCGTTTGGCTTAAAGAAGGCTGCATTATCACGGAATACATCCTCACTTTATTCCTCAACTTCTTTCTTCTTATGGCATGACTCTCTTACTATTTTGAATGTTTATTATAGTAAGGTCCTGTTCTATCTTCTTTGCTACATCGGCATATTACTGAAAAAATACATGTATGAAATAGATGCTCTTGACATTTCTCGCATATCACCGTGGTGTTTGAGTGCTATGAAAGGTATATTTTATTCTTTTCTTTGTGATTTGCATTTTAAGCTTATCCAAGGAGTCTTATGCGATCGGAAACCCGATTAATTGTTTTTCTGTATGAATCCAAGCATTGCTTGTCTTGGAAAATTGCATTTTTAAATTACAGTTGTTTCAAGAAATGAAATGGTAAATAAGATAAATTAAAGATGAAAATTAATGTTTACTCTTTCTGGTGAGCTTTGGTGATAGTCGAATTCGAGAGTCACAGTTTGCTCATTAACAGTTTACATTTCTTTTTGAATACTTTGGTGTTCCCTATTCAATTCTCATTAAAACTCTCGGTACTAGTAATATTCAAAGTGACGAATAAACTACAGAAAGTACACGCTCAACAAAAGGTAGAATAGCTTATTGGAAGCGTGTGCTAGATTTAGGAATGCATTTCCATGTTTGTTTAACTTAAGCTGTTCCCTCTATTGGCAATTAACGCAAATGGCTAAGTGAACGCTCAAACGTCACTGCTACCTGTGGGATAACAAGCTTTATTTACGAAGTGGACGGCAGCGCAGAGAAGGGATTGCTGTCGGCCCGAAAGACGTGGAACGCCGAAACACGGCTCTTTGTGACAAACCAATTTCAAGCCATGCTTCATTACCTGCACGAATGTATGAGCACTTTGCTTCTCCACATAGAATCACATATACTTTTTCACATATTATTTCTCTATAATTTACGATTTTTTTTGGAAAACATATTCAAGGTTTAAAGCGATTTAAGCCTAAAACGTAGGAAATTTTTTCTTTAGATCCATACGTTTACCTCTATTATTCTTAAAGATTGTTATTTGTAGAGTTGTATTAGTGATTAGAGTTAAAGATATTAGAATTAAATTATTCATATTGTTATCCGTTGTTGCTTAGCTTTATTATTGTTATTGTTGAAAGTAAAATAAACACGGGCGTGCTGGAGATAATAATGATGCGACTTTGGTGACTATCAAGTCTCTTCTTACTTGTGACCCTTCGTCATATGAAATTTTAAAGAGTTAGCTTGAAAAAAGAGGAAAAAAACTTGAACTGAAGAAATCTACTTTGTGGGCTTAAAAACCTAAGTTCCCAATTAGAAAAAATGCACCACCGCAGGAAAACATCCACAAGAAGGGGGTTGTGAAAAACCTGCGAAACCTAATGAAAGTTACCTTAGTTTTAATGCAAAGGCAGGTTGATTCACATCTTAAAAGCAAACAAAGTGGTAAAGATGCATACATTATTTCATAGACATAGCTACTACTATAGAAATAGATTTCCATAAGAAATAATCAGAAAAAGAACATTATGAAATACAGATATTACGGTTCCAAAACAGGTCTTATCAAGATAGTAATAAAAGTGATAAGTATGTACTAAGAGATGGCGGGAAATGCTAGGGTCTTGATTGAAGTAATTATGCGACATAGAAGAAATGGGCGGGTTATTGAGAAGGGAGAAAATAACTAGGGAATTAAAGTTGGGATGCTTCGAAAAAGATGGAAGGGAAGACAAAAGCAAAAGATGTTGAATGATGCAAAGGACGAGATAAGTTACCTACAAATATGAAGGGGCGATAAGTAGAGAATATTAGGACTCACGAGCCAAAGTATCCGAAATTGGAATACTTGTGATGATCGTTAAAGGAATGGTTATGATAGCTATATGTACTTCCGAGTTAGTTGTACTAATAAATTTCAGTAATATATTATTAGGTCTTAAGAGAAGAAACTATTTATATTTTATGTTCTCGAAAAAGTTGGCACTTAAGAGAAATGATAGAGTTATCTTAAATCACACTCTGACAGATCTTAATAGTTTTACTTTCATTAAAGTTTCTAGTGAAGTGTGCGAGGTAGAGTACCTGTGTTATTTTGAGATCAAACGCATAGATTGTAACTTCCCGAGACTCAGTACTGGTTTAATTAGCATCTCAAATTTGCCTTATTATCCTTGCATTTTAGTGAAATTTAGACTAAGAGCTGTGCGTTGTAGAATATTCAGTTGTTTGAGCTGGTCTGAATTTTGGTAAAGTAAGTTGTCTTATCTCTAATCTCTTTACAAAACTTCCATGGATTTGGGAAAATAGCTCCAAATCCGAAGGAAACGCCAAAAGGCTTCGTAAGAATTACCTGAGTTACTGTTTTAATTCAATTAAATAAATAGAAGTGGAAAACCCTGTTGTGAACATTCAAGATCCATGACTATCTTATTCGTATTGTACTCCTGCTTCTGTTTCTTGAGTCGTTTCTTTTCTTACATTCCTTTGTTCTTCGGTATAATTCAGATTTTGAGGGAATAATCCTCCTCTTGTACTTTTTAGCTCACTTTTCATTTCCAAGAAAAATTCCCTTGTATTTATGTAAATTATCCTTCTAATCTTCGCGTGAATAGGCGTTCTTTTGTTGCTTGGGAATGATTTAACATTTGTACGTACATGATAAGTTTCAATCGTTTGTTTATCTTGGCCTTATTCCTTTTCTTATGAAAATGGGTTCTAATTAATTTCTTTACATTTGTCATTAATTTCTTTACATTTCAATCATTTTTTGTTTTAAGGTCATGAGGAGCTTAAATAATTTTGGAAGCATGTTTAGGATAGTATAATTGTTTATTTTTTATATTCTTTACTGTTTATTTATAATTTGCCATAAAAGCGTCTCTACTTTAGTTTTTACTGAATTAGAAATCGTTCAAGTGTATTTGATATTGGGCATTCTATGAAAAAATTTGGCTCGTTACTTTTGTCGAATTT
>KZ308154.1:2087418-2190087 GCA_000376725.2 Ladona fulva | reverse complement strand
TCTTTACTGTTTATTTATAATTTGCCATAAAAGCGTCTCTAATTTAGTTTTTACTGAATTAGAAATCGTTCAAGTGTATTTGATATTGGGCATTCTATGAAAAAATTTGGCTCGTTACTTTTGTCGAATTTGTCATTGCATAAAGAGGACATTTTCAGTGTCTTGGGAAAATGTATTTTTTCTGTCAAACATGGATTTTAATATAATTCAGTGGGTTAGGAAATTCAGTTTACTTATCAGGTATATCATAAGTTCTTAGAATAAAATATGTATTATTCGACTTTCTCATGTGCTTAATAAAGTACTATGGATCTCCAAAAATTTCTGGTAATATATATTTGAAATACATTGTTTTTCGGACGATAAGTGGGCAATTATTTGTTTATGTGAAAGTCTTGCTTGGTGTTTAGCAACAAAGAAACTTTTCTTTGGATATAAAATGTCCAATTGTTCTTTAATAACCTCGTCTTCCAATAATATACGTAATATAGAACGAACCTATAAGAAAGATAACGTGCGAGTATCCCATGTCTCCATAATCTTACATGGATTTATTTCCAAGCTTTAGTGAAATTATAAAAGAAGAAGATAATTTTCTTTCTAAATAAATACAAGCCCGTATTTTTTGTGGCCGGGTCAACAAAGAAGGATTTCGGTTCTCAGTAGAAAGATTCTCGTTTTTCGCACGGCTCATGTATTTATTTTCTTTGTACCTGCGGCAGAAGTTCGCAGAAAAGCTTCCAATTACTGAGGGCGAATTCTACACTTTTTTTCTCCGGGCTGGAGGAAAAAAAGCAACTTTCTTCTAGGGATCTCGTTGGTCTCGGATCTCTAAACGTCCTTAATTTCATCGATTATAGCTGACGCAGTTTTCGTCCTCTTCCAGGTCATAAAGAGGCTTGGCTAATTATCCCACTTGCCTTGTTATGCTCAAGTTGTCGCCCATTTTGATATCTTTCTGCGTTCCCTTTCTGTCAGTGTCCCGTTTGTGAACATTGCTTTTATTTGAACCTTTCACCCTCAGACACTTATGCTAATTTTTCACCTGCAGCTGTTCATAAATTTCGTTATTTCCGAAACATGAAAGAGGTTGTCATTCCTACTTGTTTTATCCAACTAATATAAGGTGGAAATTAGAACGTATTTTCTATAATTCTTGAATTTTATAAAATTTCTCTTCGTAAGAACTTTGTTTTGCCATTCATCATAAAATCATATGTGTTAAAAATTAATACGATGATGAAAAAGTGATACGATTTATTTATTTATACTTTAGGTAAAGACAAAGAATCACAAAATAAGTTTGTCCTTTCAGACTGAGTGTTACATTTTGTAGTCGTACGATGCAAATGGCATAAAATGATATAGAGTAATAAAAATTAAATTAAAGGAGAAAATAGTAACAGAACCTTGAGAACAAGTAACAATAAAAGCAGAAATATAAATGAAGATGAAAATCGAAAAGAATTAATGGGGTAAAAATATGGCATGTAATTTATACTATGGTTAAACGGTCTGGCATAAAGTCTGATAGAACCGGGACTCAATACCGAACCTTCTGTTTTCCGGGCGGCTGCTCTAGCTTGAGAAGATCTGTGTTCAATACCCGAGCCTGTCAGACTTTTTTTCGCATCCATTCCGTGGGAATATTCCTAGCCGCACGCCTAATCGTGTAAAATCACCCTTTAGTCTTTTCTTTTTGTATAATTTACACTTAAATGCTATCAGTGGTGAGGACGATTTCAATTATATAGTTGGGACCGCAGTGATAATGATGTTTGAGCTGAAGATTTGAACTGAAGATTATAGTTTATCTCCATGCTAATCCATCATATATATGTATAGGATATTATCTATAACCTTCAATTTACTTTGAAAAAATGTTTATATTTCCAGATCTTAAAATGAACATTAGTTAAAGCCCATTTTGAGCATACATTATTATACCGGGATTTAGCCTTCTAGAATTGAGAACCAGCTTACTGAATAGAATTGAGGTAAATATTTGTACTAGTGTTGGGCATGCTTTCGGAGCCAAGGCTCACTTACGTCAGAAAATCTATCATTTCTCAATAAATTAGAATTACTTATTGAAATTCCGTAATCTGAATCGATTTTCTGTTTGCTACATGCTTGAAGCCAAGGGTGTATTTTGTGTGTATCTTTAGAAAAAGGAGAAACATTCTGAGGTATTCTGCTCTTTCATCCAGCCTTATCGTATGATTCTTATCGCATATTCATGCTCATCAAATTTTAATCGGAATACTTTCTCGTGAAATACTCCATAAATGGTAAACTATTCATTGCCGAAATTATTTCTCATGCGTGAAGGATGATGTTTTCCCCCGTCCTTCTCTTTCGGAGTAGGAACCATTCGCAGACTACAGCTTACACCTATACACAATTTCCCTTCTTTTTTTATCCGCGATTCTCTCTCTCGAAATCTCACGGCATCTCTTTATCGATATCCCCTTTTATTCGATGAGATAGCTCTTTATATTTTGTCTTTGGCGTTCTTTTTCCTCTTTAGCGTCTTTACGGGGTCCTAAATGCGTAACATTACCCTTTTATTCGACGTGACTACGCTAGTTAATCAATCTGTTTCACTCCGTTGGATTTTGCTGTCTCATCGGTTCTTCTAATGTTTTCCCTCCTTCCATCTTTCTGCGTCCTTTTCCCTCTTACTCTATGAACTGCAGCGCCATCCCTTTCTCAGTGATGCTCATCGCAATCTCAGATTCTCCGTCTTTTATTTTTCTTCTCTGGAAATTACTCTAGCCTCTGAAACCGTCAATGGTGTAATTAATGCTCTGACTTGATGGATTAAAGCGAATCCAATGGTTGGGAATCTTAATGGTATCCTCAAGATTATGGTCGGTATTGATTCGAATTCGTGGATTTAATATTCAATTAGAACTTATAGAGTTCTTGGCAGAGCTTGTATTTTGTTTGACTCCAACTTTGGAATTTACAATTGTCGTGTAGAGTTGTTTGCGTCGGCATTGGATGTATTGAATGTGTCAGGCTTTTTATAATATGAAATTTTCTATATCTATTCATACTAGCTAAGAATAGTTCATGAGTTCATTCAGTCTCATAACTTTTCCATGACGTGGTATATATTTTACACATCACAACGTTGATTATTTAACTCTGAAAACTAGCTTATATCTCCTTTTATCATTAAGATCTGAGAAATAGCATGGATATAGTAAATTGTTGTGTATTCGAAAAGAAGTTCAAAAGAATAAAGGTTGGTCTTAGCATCCGAGTATTCAGTTAAACTACCAAGTTTAGCTTGGTGGCAATCCCGAATGTCTCACATATTGAAACTGTTTCATTTTCTCTAATTTCTCAGTTGCCAGCGCAGGAGTGCAATTAAAGCCACATTATTATCCATCCCGTTCTATTCGAAAATTTGCTTTTCGCCTGCAGAATATTTTTAAGGCGGCTTCCATATGCTCTTTACCCGGGTTAAAATTCACTTTGGATTCTTCTTTTTGTCTTTTACAATACGGGGATCATTAAATTGAGTGTCATTAAAACGTTTTCCCTTTTATCCCCTTAACTTTTGCTTCTTCTTCCACCGAATGCTTTTAATCCCCGTGCAATTCTCCTCTAACTGCCGTCTTTTCCGACCACACCCCAATTAAACCGTAGTAATAGCTTCAAAATGGCGGAATCACGGATGGATTTGCCTTCAGGATTGGGAGTTAGAAAGGAGAATATGAAACAGATGGAACAACTTTAATGAAAGACAAAAATATTTACAATTAGTAATTCTCACATATAGATTTATGTGTATGGGAGTTACTAAGCATTTTTTATTTCTTTCTTTACGGCGTTCCACAAAGTTAGACTGCTTCATTTGATAACGTTTGGAACAACTATGTCTATTGCATCCTCAAGAATTAAGAATGTTCCGGAGAAGTTTCTTCGCGGAATGTTTTAGTTGGTATTTTCAGTTTTCTTCGTAACGTCCTTTCAAGCTTCATTAGATGACGGTTCCTAGATTGTTAGACCCATACATATAAACAGAATCGTGTTAGATATCCGCTCAAATCAGAGTTGTAATTCTAGATGTCATTAGTTTGCTCTTATCGACTTCATGTTATCCGAATTAGAGGTTTAAAGAGTTATGGTTTACATATGGCCCAAATATTTTTGTTTGGAGAAGTAGCTATGCGTAGTACTGATGCAGTACTTGGTTAATTAATTTTTTCCAGTTATGGAAAAGCTAATAACCTATCACCGTGCGAATTTTACTTGGTTATATGTTTAGAACGTTCGAAAAACATGCTGAGAAAAAATATTTTGCCGATTAATAGTCCTTGTTATCCAATACTATTCCCTTACTCAACCAAAAATACAAAAATATATTCCATATTCGCATAATTATTTGAAATGTAATTGCCTTAAGTCCAGTCAAATCTTATTTTGTTACAAAAATTATCGATGTGACAGCATTTTCAGGTATGGTATTGTTAAAAGTGCTTCGACTGTTTAGGTATTTTCGCACGTAAGCCCCCCCAGGGAATCGATCCCGGGGCCGCTTTCACCGAAGACGAACGTGTTGCCCACTTGGCTATCCGAGAGCCCTATAGCATTTTCAGAAGCATCTTAATCTTACATTAATTACATCTTAATCCACTGCTATAACGGGCTAGGACTCAAATTTAAATTGTTATATTACGCATGGTAATTCATCATTTAAACCATTTAAGCCATATTTAGCGTTAGAAAATTGTAAATCGTAAACAGAAACCTTCTGCATTATTTTTTTAGAAAACTGAAGTTTTTTTAGTCTTGTTTTGTACCAAGACTATGTAGCAATTTTCTAGTATAATCTTCTTAAAAACGTGTAGCACAATTATCATAGTACCAGCATAGCGTTTGATACAATTATCATAGTTATGTGTGAATTCGTCTCGGAGAGGGTGAAAGCATTATGCTGATAATGTATCCACGAAAATGGCCGCTTAGTTATGAATCTTCCGTAACCGATAATATGATTTTCCTCAGCTATCCCGCAAGAATCACCAACATTTATGGCGTATTCACTCAATTGCTTACTCTAGCTGGGCAAAACGGAATTGCTAGTGCTCGCCCTATTAAAAATGTTCATCCACTTTGACGAGGGATCCTCGATGGCCTCAAACAGTGTGCACCTGGGCCCATGTGGCCTCATGTTGGAGATATGGTTTCCTCGTCTTTGCGGCCTACACAAAGTCATTTATTTTTGTTTGCCCGACGAAGCGTTAGCGACGGGGAAGCTGACGCGTTTGGGGATGCGGATTTTCGTGTTGCCTCGGCTCTCCGTTCGTGGCGCCTCTTGCGGTCAGTTTCGATCGCTCCATGTTGGTTTTGAGCCACTTCCTCCACCATTCATCTCACTTTTTCGCCTCTTCTTCGAGGCCATTATTAAATCCCCCGCCGGCTACACTTTCTCTCCAAAACTTCCGATGTGGTCCGAAGGGGCTTTTTCTCCCTTTTTCGATGTAAGTTTTAAGGGACTGAAGTTTTTTTTTTGGATTCGACGTCACTAACTTGCGGTGATCATAATTTTTCGATTTTATGCCCGATTCCTTCCATTTACATTTTTCGCCATAATCGTGAAAATTTGAGTTGTGAATGAAATCAAATCTACGTTTAGAAGGGAGAGAGAGAAGAACCAGATGACCTAAAGTTTGGTCTATTAGCAGTATTGGATTTCAGTATTACTGCAAGAGATGTTGATTTTCTGTGGAGATTTCAGAGAAATATTCAATTTGAACTATAATCATGAAATTAAACTAAATGGGTCTCATACAGAGTTTGATTCCCTTTAGTTATTCAATTATTCATTACATTTTCTACTTTTTATCATTCAGTTTATTCTAAAACATGACGCCCCAATTTATTCAGTATTTACCATTCACAGATTTCTTTTTTCCATTTATGTAGAACCTCATGTAGCTGAGATTGACCCTCACTGTTCCTCATCAACTCATTCTTACATTGGTTTTATTTTTCATATAATATTTTTAGAATGATTTTGTTGTTGGTTGTTACTATCAGCTTTTTAATCTGATCAATCGTTCTCGTCCTTTTCTGAAAAGTGAATTTCGCCACTTTATGGAGTTATTATTGTTGAATTCATTGATAGATTTTCAGACAACAAATTCACAGATGTTGTATTTGGAAAGAAGTTGAAGATGATAACGTGAGAATATGTCGAACGCATCTGCAGTAAACATTTTTCATATACAGCCCGGTATCCACTTAATTAGCGGTGTCGATGTCATTTCAGTTAAAATTCCATCTCGTCTATCCCGAGATAAAGCGGTCCTTCCTGTCCGTCGTCGCCTTGGGCGACACATCTATCATTGCGAGGGTGATAATTTATATCACAACGAGACAACGTCGCCGATATATCTTTTGAGTTCCTCCCCACTTTGATTGCCAAACACCAATCTCCTCAATGGATAACTTTTACAATAGTAAGAAATATGCGTTCGTAAAGGTATTTTGACGACTTTCTTCTCTTTTCGAAAATTTTTTGCCGCCTCACGTCTTCTTCATTCAGTTATTCTCTCACGTTTTCTTTTTCCGCAAAATTCCCTCATTGGCAAATCCTCCCTTTGCTACTGTTTACTTTTACTACTCCTTTCAAACTCACCGCGGCTGCGTCTTTGAAAAATCTTTTTTTAGCGATATCTCCCTCGTATACCTTTTTCTCTCCTCCTCTTCTAATCTTGTTTCCTTGCGTTCGCCTTATCTGCGTCTCTCCCTTCACTTTCCTTAGCCCAAAGTATCGCCACTCTTTCACTCTTTTTTCCCCGACGGTGAAAACCTCTCGAATCCCTGGATCATGGTGAAATCCTCCTCTCTTCCGTTTACCCCTTTTGCTCCTCCAAGGAAAATCTCCACGCCCGTTTTGCCTCCGTTTTGTCCCCTTCCATCTCGATCCCTTCATCATCATTTTAAATATTTAAGTAGGAGCTTATTTGTTTTCTCCTCGAGGGAAATCGTTTCATTAGTTCACAAGGAAATGAAGTATTATTGCTATGAGATTAAGGATTCAAAGAAATCTTTTATGTTGTCATACTCTGTAGAAACCTTCGAATCTTTCATCTCCCTATGTCATTTAAGAGTCATTGACGATACATTTGTCTTTATAACATGATCATAACGGATCTTTTGCCAAGTCTGACATTTCTGGCCATAAAATGTCTTTTAAGAGTTTATTCAGGGAGCTATCATTTCCAGTAGGTATTTCAGACTATCCGGTAACATATTTGCTAAGTTTTTCTCGATAAAACTTCCAATTTAAGCTCGAGGAAAACAAAGTGCTATCATAAATACTGTCTATTGAAGGTTTGATGATAGTGCCGAAAGCTATATTGCTTCTGAATAAGCTATAGTTCTTTTGCATGCTCATCTATCCCGAACCGAATATTTCTAGAGCCAAGACTAGGTAAAATATTTTCTCCACTACATTTCAATTCTACTTTTTACTATACTTTCCTCAAAAATACCCAGGAAAAACCCTTTTACGGATTTATGGGTTGTTCGGTACGTTTTTAACGGTTAACATATACAAGTTGTGAGTATAAAAGGAAGTCATATAATTTTAGCTTCCTAATTCTCTAACTGTAATTACCTCGTTTGTTATTAGATGCGTGAAGAATTATACTTAATTATTATAATCGGCCCGAAGCTATTCATATTTATAAAATAAACATACATACATATCTCTTATCGACTTCATGTTATCCGAATTAGAGGTTTAAAGAGTTATGGTTTACATATGGCCCAAATATTTTTGTTTGGAGAAGTAGCTATGCGTANTGTAATTACCTCGTTTGTTATTAGATGCGTGAAGAATTATACTTAATTATTATAATCGGCCCGAAGCTATTCATATTTATAAAATAAACATACATACATATATCCTTAAATTCTGCTTTTCCTGGGTAATATCCAAAGTTATTTACGTTTCCATTGATCCTCGGCTATCGTCGATAGGCTGGGTCTTATTCCTTTTATCATTGAATTCTTTTAGTTAGACATTTAGTTTCACGGACGATTTGATGATCCAGCCTTGGTTAGTTCCGGTCTAGGTTAGCCACATTGCTCAGTGCATTCATTTGCGGTGTGATGTTGCAGCGCAGCTTCCGATATAGGTCCTCTCAATCCTCCTCCGTGGCTGATGTGTTCGAGTTCCGCCTAAGGTTTTTATCGTCGTTCTGAACTAGGTATCAAGCTCGTTTCATGACGGACGTTTGCCTCTTCGATCTCGGGCGCCCGATTCCGATGCCGTAATTCTCGGCTCAACGAAGAATGACAGCTGCAGGACCCAACACAGCCACCACTTCCGTCCATTCTTCCTCCATCGGTCATCGCTTCATTACCCCCAGCAAGAAAGCTATGTGGAGCTTCTATCTCTCTCTCTCTACGTGCGGTTGTTGCTCTACCAAAGAGGAAAATGCCTGAAGTAGAGAGGGAATACCCTTGCTGCTTGCTCGAAGTCTCGCTATAGCGTCAATACATCTCCGTTTGTCCCGAAGGCTTCCCGTGGTGAAAGGACATTACCGCTCTCTCCTGCCTCTGAACTGCTCGTCGGTGGACATTAAATGTGGGGTGAAGTTCTTTTTGCGGTGAAGCCATCACTGGCTCAACGGGAATATTTGCAAGTAGGAAAGGGTCTCTTGGGCAAGGGCGAATTTCAGCAATCTGAGGCCCTAGGCGGAAGGACCACTTTTGTTAACCCCAACGGAGATTATTCATCTGAAAAGACGACAAAACGTCCTTTTTGTGGCCCCTCAACCATCAACTTACGCCTGCCTAATGCCCAATCCGTCCCTGCTCTTATGGAAAATTTTCTGAAGAATATTACAGACTATTTTATAAAGTCATTGGATGAGAGGAGATTAAAATTTACGTCACGCTCCATAAATTCAGAGAAAATACGTTTACGTTAGGCATTGTGCTTTTACCGTATTACATTGGCCGGTGAAATACTGCGAGAAATAGAAATGTTTGGACTAGGTGCTTCAAGGGCTCATTTTCTTCGTGGACGATACGCGACAGAGAATATGGGAATAATCATAGGGTTCGTGCATCCCCTGCCCACGGAAGGCGGATCGCAGTGTATGTATGCAGATGTAGTCCAAATCAATATTACTCCGCGCCTATCTTCGAATGTCTTCTTATTGTTAGATAAAGAAACTTTCCTCTTGGAAATACATTTCTTAACAGTTGAGGTTTTGCAGTTTTGTACCAGACGTGGTTTTTAAGTTGCCGATTGCAATCTCTTAAAAATTTTGTTGGATTTTGCTGTATTATATTTCTGCGAAATTGAACATTATCTCGACATACTCTCATTGTGTTGTAATGTCTTCTTTAATTTTCCTTAGTAGATACGTTCTTGATGCTAAATAGTTCCAGTTACTAAATTTTTCCATATTTATCCAGGGGGCACCTTGCGTTATCCCATAATTTGCTCTTTGATAAACGGTTTCGTTCATCTAGAAATAGGTATGTAATTAGCGGAAGGAAGCTTTGAAATTTCAACTTCTTACTTTTATGCAAGAAGGTAATTTTTGAAAACGTCGCGGAAGAATTATAGTAGAAGGCGTAGATGTGCCACGATTGTGCACGTTAATTGTTTAATCGAGTATCCTGGATTTCGTGATTTTCGGTCTTTCCTTTTTCAATGAACCGAACCTATTTCAATAGTTATTTTGAGCGCAAGAATGTTTTTTATGTCGTCTCAATGTAATTAAGAGTGGGATTTCTTCGGGGCCGAAAAATATCGTTATGTAAGGGACTGCATAACGATATCTATTAGTTATCTAATCTATTAGTTCTCGATTCTTCTCCTAATGTAATTTAGATGTATAAGCGTTATGATTTTAGTCTATTTCGTATTTATATCTTTTTCTGCCTTTCTTTTTCTCATTAGGAAATGTAACAGATTTTAGTCCAGATTTTCAAGTGATCGATTAACAATATTCTACTTCGCGTTTAATTAAACCGCACGTAGATACATAATACGGTAAACAAACATTCGCTCATGGGCAAAAATTAACAATGGATCTTTAGAAATTCGTTGCTTGATTAAATGGAGCTCCTAGATGCTGGCAGGTAATAAATCGAGCTAAAACTAGTCTTGTAGTTTGTCCCATCTGTTGAATACGTGACTCTTTCGCTGCGAAGGGAGACGTTCGTATCGAGATTCATTTCGTTGGTTGCTTGGCGGAAGGCACTTGATTTACATAAAAGGGTTTCCTCTAGCCTTGGATTCGTATTCCATACCTTGGCAGCCTCATTCGTTTCACCAGATGTCGTTAGCACTTCGCCACCGTAAGCCAATGGTATCATCAGAATTGTGTGTCAGTGGGTCAATTAGTATGCATCTCAAATGATTAAGCCGATGACTGTTCCCCTACAGCTACATATTGCAACACATTACGGAGGGATATGAAGTATATTAGGCGCTTGTTGTTCATCTTCACTTTGCTGCCAGTTACCTATATTTATTCGACATAATATATAAAAACTTTTGTTTCTAAGAGTTTGAGATTGATCTATTAATCGACTTATTTTAATTATGTATTTGCTACATTATTTTGAATATAGAAGTTTCTTTTTGAGAATTTTTAAATACAACAACAGTTAAAATTTCCGCTTACACAGTGTGTAGCTTTAACGATTGTCTTTAAGGATTGGAGGATTCACTGTTAAATTGACCCTAGCCCATTTTTGTGAACTCCACCGCGCATATTCATTATCTTTCAAATATTCAAATTTCAAATATTATTTAAAATATTCCGTGAAAAATTCATACGTATTTTATGGAGGCCATGGAAGGAAACTTGTACTACTGGGACTCTAAATTATGGATTCCTTGAAGAAATGGAAATGAAGGAAGTATTAAATATAAATAGGAAGTTTCCAGTGAGTAATTATATATCTGAAAACCATTTTATCTGCAGGAAGGTCTTCTCGGTATTTATTTCAGAAAAAGATACTTTTTTCTGAACACAGCTGGAGAAATAGCGTATATTTCTAGTCGTTAGAATGTTGCATATTTAACGCCTCGTTTACAGAATTTGTTTCCGTGCATGAAGAAGTGTTAATCTCTCACACCTCGATAATTCACCTCTTCCTTTGCAATTTCCCCCACTTTCATTTAAACAGCTACATTTCTCGCCTCTTCGGAGCAGCGCCTTCATCTTTTCGCACCGTTCGTCACCGAGGCGCTATTACCCCACCGAAGGGATTCAAGCTCCCGGAAGAGTGAACATACAGCATCTCTCCTCCCCATTTATTCCTTTTCCCTCCCTTGCTCCGTTTTGTTTCCGCCTTTCATGTCCTTCTTCCATCCCTTTAGCGGCGACTAACTCATCCCTTCCTCCTTCACGCTTTCGTTCCTCGTGTGTCATTTCATCTAATCATAGCCCTTCTTCCGCAGCCCGATCTCAATTTGATTACTGCTCGGTCCTCTCGTTTTGCTTTCATAATTTACCCTTTATCGTGTAGTCAAAGTGAAGTTATCATTATCTGGCGTACTCTCGGATTCCTTCTTTATGAATCTTCTCCGTGATTTTCGGATTCACTTATTACAGAAGAATGTTTCTGTTGAGTATTCATTCGTGGAAGCTTTTGAAGCTAATTGATCGTTCCTCGTATCATAATATTAACTTTGGGATAATTTAGATTGTAATTTTTCAGGAAAATTTAAAACGATGCTATGGGTTTATTCGATGTATTCTACATACCCAGGTCTTTCTGTAGCAATTCATGAAGAAACTGGTCACAATTATTTATGTGGCTGACTACTTTGTTTTAATACTTATCTTATTAATATGATTGCTTTAGGAAGATGACTCGCGAGAGTCGAAACCAGTCGTGAAGTAAAGTTTCTTGTGGGAACTACCTAGTAATTTCTTATTTATTTCATTTTTTTAATACTTTGATTATTGAAATATCAGTAACTCTTCTTCTTCTTCTTTTCACTCTGTTGAATTATTTTATCATATTTCCTCTTGTAAACCAATTTACATAAAAAATAAGGAACCAATTCTTACAACACAATTACATTAGAGATTCCCGATTAGTATAGTGCGTACGCACAGTTTTAAGCAATAAGAAATTTTGTGTACGATTTTCAGGTATAAAGGAATGCAATGTGGATTTATCTTATTCCTCTCAGGTTTACGGATTTATATCTTGATAAACATAGTATCTTCACTTTTTGCATTTTAAAACGTGGAATGTGAATATGTAAAAGTTTCTGAGAATCTTGATTTATTTAGGTAACGACTATCTTAATGAAAAATTTATCTAGTTCAAAATGTAACTTTTTCGTTTATTTCCCGCTAATCTCAATCGAGAGTCATTCTTGCATTGTATTGTCATTTGTAATTATTTTTATCGCCCATAAAATTTCCCTCTACTTTTCTAATTTCAATTTTAATAATCTTCAATCGCTAATTTGCGCTTGTTTCCTCTTCCCAATATAATTCAATAATTCCCTCAACACTTATGTTGTTTTAAGGTATATTTTGCTTTTACTTCCCCTCAAGTTTTTCACCTTTCTCAGCTCGTTAATTCTTCTCTCAAAGGGCTCACAATGTCTTTTTCAGGGAATTTTCAAATGTAACTTGGGTCTGCGTAAAATGAGCAACTTATCCAGGAGAACCAGGAAACGTCATGATTTTCAGATAATTTATTCTCTTTTTTGAATGAAAAGGGACCCTTTATTTTGCGGAAGGGAAGAAGTGTTTACAGAGCCAGAGAAGCGGTTAATAAGATAAACAAAATGTTGTCCTCGCTTCTTTCCTCTGTTTGATCAGGATTTCCCACGATTTTAAATTCGAAATGTTTTGCACGTTATCCGGATGCTGTTTTACTCCACTAGCGACGCCTTTTTGCCCAAAGGTCATCGCTCCATATATATGGGACAGCTAGTGACAGGGACACCAGGGAATATACATCCAACCGTCATAAATTTGATTTAAGCCAGAGAATTTTCTACTTCCGTGTCTCCTTTGCATAGAGGGGTACTTTTTGTGCCGTTGAAAGATAAATGCTACTCAAACGCTTATTCCGAAGTTCCAATTTCGTTGAAATTTTCCGGAATTGGGTTTGAGCAAGCAGGACTCCTGTCCCAGCCCCCGCGACTCCATGAAGCCCATATTTTGAAGGACCTCCAAAGACGAAGAAATAAAAATTGGTTTTACGATAAAAATCTGATGACATATGCATATCGATAACTCCTTTCTCCGGTTATACGATCTGTATCTGCTCGTTAGGTGTTAACAGGAAAATAATTTCGGAAATAATAGCAATTTTAGGATTGTAACCTTTTCTTTTAGTTATTGTATGTACTATCTATTTGAAAGATACTTTTTGAAATTTTCGCGTGGAAGTAAAATATAGCTGTCACTTCATAATCTCATTTAGTTCTACGATTCAGTAGTGTACTTTCGTTGTTGAGATCTCCCCGCATCCATCTTTATTCAGCATCTCGATGAAATCCTATTGGGGCCACGCTACCTGCAGTCGCTCGGGGCCTTACAAGTACCTGTGGTCATATTTATGAGGAGATGATGAAAGAAAAGGCGTTACAATCGTAATTTGAAACTTTTCATAATTTTATATTATTATGATAACACTAATCTGTAATTCAACATTGCCGCTAATTTAGAGTCTCTCTGTATTTTTTAAGCACAAAAATGTGATTACAAAAAACTGTTTAGGAAAATTTTGGCTCGGGTGAAAAGAGATCAATGATTTTTCATTATAATTCACTTTCTTTGTTTTTCTTCGAAGCACTTTTCTTTCTTAATGTCGATGGCGATGAAACTGATGTGCTAAGTTGTAACGGCTCGTTAGCCCAAATTTAGCCTTACAGAACTCACCTATGGGAATCTCACGGAGAAGTACATGATTTATTATAGTTCACGGAGAACGTGCGGGTAATGCTAAGAAAGTTACTAAATGCAAAAAATATATATCTCACGGTAATAACTGCAGTACATAATAGGTAAAAGTATTTCTGAAAAATGATCATGAGACCGATCGAACGCGTCGCGTGTAATCTTCAATATCCCCGGTAGCAGCATAACTTTTATTGCAATCGGTGTATAAACAGGCCAATCAGAAATAATTTCCCCGTTAGTATGCATTGATTGTTTAAGCAGTCTCCACCGAAGTTTCTTCCCATAGCCTCCCTGCAAACTATTTAAGGATTACTTCCCAGTAATTTCACGCCGCATCCATCGCCTATTTAATGCGCCAAAGAACTTCTTTTAGCAGTCCTTTGTCTCCTTTTTTCTCCTTATTCGTCCCTAAGCCCCTACGTGCGGGGTGGTTGGATGAGAACTTTTCCGATAGGACTTCATCTCCGTACGATAATTTAACGGTTGGGACGGCACCGACTAGTTGGCTCTCCTCCGCACCCTCTCCGTGGTCTCTCTACTTGCGGCGACCTCGGAAGAAAGCTTTATACCACGGGAAAATGGCCTCTCCCTTCACAGGCACGGTTTCGCTCGAGTTTATTGGGTAGGGTAAAAGTATAGTGGTAGAGAAAGAAATAAGAGGGGAGTAAAGGGCATTGAGTTAGATTCAGGGAAACCTGAGGCAGAGGAGGGTATTAGGTATTCTCGGGGGAAAAAGATTTTGAGTTTCTGTGAAGGAGAAATCAAGCATGACATGTCGGAAAATAGTGTCATAATACTAAGTTGCAGTAGAATTTGAACTTCCTTGTTGATCTTTATTGACAATATCCTCATCTTTATTTGAATCGAGCCAAGGCGATTTGTACTATAGATTAAATAGACGAAGGTGAGTGCCATTTCGCTAAGAAAGAAGTCGATGAATATATTTCGCTAGATTTATACTTTCAGCATTAAGTTCAGAGAAATAGGTACGTGAGGGATTCGTCAGAGGATGAAGCTTACTAGTTCCATGGAAACATGATCATAGTTGTTTTTTCCACTGATTTTTGCAAAGCTGCATCATCAGGTTATTTTCTTACAGGTTAATTTGAAGTAACCTCGGGAGAATGTGCCTCGCATATACCACGCATTATAACCTGCACTACTTTGTAATAATTAAAAGACTGTTTTAAGTTTGGAATGTTCATTTTAATGTCATCCTTTGCAATTAAGGAATCAACAGCGAGGAAAGTCAATTTTTAGAGTTTTGAGCTAGTCTTCTGGGAACCAAACTGTCAGAAATTATGGGCTTTTTTCTTACAGTAAAGGTTCCATTTCAGTGATTAACAAGATAATGGAAATTATTAATTGGATTGTCAATGATTATGGACGTAAAGGAAATCATTTATCAGATTTGTACAAGATTGATCAAGTAGAATTAATATTTAGAAATTATTGTATACAATTATATAGAATTCAAAACTTTTTAGTTGGGTTTAGTAAATCGTATCAATCCTTGCCTAATAATCTTGGTCTATTCTGTTCTATCTCATTTATTTTTTCGGTCCTTTTATGCTTATTCAAATTTTAAGAAGGATTGGCCCCAATGCTTTCTAGATAATGTTTCAGAATCTAGTACATTTTGAGTATTCAGCCATTTAGATGTAATTCTCTCGAAATGTTTTACTAATGTACTACGGCATCCTTTGTCTTAAAATTGCGGAATAAAGCCGTTAATCGATAAAATGATAGTTTAAAAATTAGTAGAGTATATTTCTCTGTTTAGAATGTAAAAGGCATGTTTGAGCCACAATTTACTTTAAGAATGTTTATTAATATAAGTAGTTTACATTCCTCAAATAATTACGAGATTTCACGGTATTCTAATCCTTAGAACTCTTTTGAATGTGGGTGCTGTTACCAATGAAAAGTTGTCGAAGCCAAAGTTCCGGCTTCTTCATCTTTAAATAGTAATAATTTATTTTTCATCTCTCTTTTTGCCTGTCTTTCTCAATCAGCGCTCTTCCCTTCCTCTGTGTCTGGCATCGGTTCGTGTTATATCCCTTCTGCCATCCTCAATTTCATTCATCCCTTTCGCTAACGAAGGGCGGATCTCCATAATGATATCCCACTTAATTAAACGCCTCGGAGACAAGTCTTAGAACCTTCGAGCGGAGGCCAGAGGGAGATACTATCGGGTGCAAAAAAATTCATGGAAGGCGTCGGCGCTACTTCACAAGGAGGTTGAGAAAACCAATTATCCGCGCCCACACCAAGAAACTCTCTTAAGCCCTGGATCACAAGTCGATTTCTTTTAACTTATCGCTGGGTCGAGTATTCGCTGAATATTTTCCCCGAAACACATTGTTCTGCCACTCCCCTTCGTTTCCATGAGTGTTTTTAAAAATATATTTTACATGTTTTTACCAATCAACAAACTCTCGGTTGTTGTTATTTTACTTTGAATGACTTTGTTCTATTTTTCTGATAATTTAATTCACGTTTAAAGCATAAACCGAAAGATTTCAGCTGAAAATTTGAAAATTAACTTTGCTTAATTTTACACATTACCAAGAGATTTTACGTAAACTTTTTATTTCCTTTTGTACGTATTAATGTTGTACTTCCAAGATATTAGAAGTAAAATGAGAAAATTATGTAGCCATAATTTATTGAAATAGCAGTTGTAATCTTGAATAACACTGGTTGTTGGTAATGGTAGTGGAATATTTCTTCTTTGGAAATTTTGAGAATTAATTTAGCTCTTGTTGGCCTGAAGATTGAAATCATGCCTCTAATATACATAAGTGCTTATAGATAATTTCTATTCGAACTCAAACGCTTGTGAATAAGAGGTTTGATATAATTTTTCATCAGTATTAATTCTTAGACATCAATAACCGCAAAACCTTTGGTTCTGCTGTTGGTAGTCTTCGCGATCAATATTTACAGCTTTTTCAGTTTCGTTTTGCTTAGCTGGTATTTGATTCTCTCTTTCTGTATTAGCTCGTTTTTACGAAATATTAGCTGTATTTTACGAAATGATGCATTTTAGCTGCAATGGAGTTTTCCGTCGTAAGCCTCGATGCAAGCGCTTTTCACGTAATCGCTTTTTTGCTCAGTGAGCGTGTGCATTTTCCCTGAGAGAGATTTTGCTGAAAGGCGGAAATTTAGAGCCCTGTTGATAAATGCGATATATTTTAATGTGGCTCCATTTATCACCTCGGTTGATCATGCTTTCTAGATCTGGAGATTTCTACTATAATTTCCTCCTCGAAAATTACCGATTATTTGTATTTCTAATGTATTTACTTTTACTGAAATATTCGTAGAAATTTTCTACATTTAAATATAATTCGACCCCAAAAATATCACTACTTGAGAGAAAATGGTAGCTCTGAAGACTTAGGGCACGCTAATCGAGTATCAGCAAAGAAAAAAGAAATCAATTTTTGAAGCAATCATATCTTGATATAGCAGACTACGCGTATTTTACGAAATGATGCATTTTAGCTGCAATGGAGTTTTCCGTCGTAAGCCTCGATTGTCACGTAATCGCTTTTTCGCTCAGTGAGCGTGTGCATTTTCCCTGAGAGAGATTTTGCTGAAAGGCGGAAATTTAGAGCCCTGTTGATCGCATGGATTATATCTTCACCCATCGTTTGGATTTGTAAGGTCACACAGAGATGGGTGCTGAGGGAGCAGTTGCACCGGGCCCCGCGCCTATGGGGGCCCCGAGCTACTAAGTAAAAGAGTATTTGAGAATCTCCCATGGAAATTACCCTCGAAATAAGTCTGAAATAATTATAGCACAGAATAGTTCTCACATTGTTAGTAACTGTGGCCGAAAGATCCCTTTCAAAGGCAAAATTAAAAGAAAGCTACTCAAAATCGAGCTGTTTCCAAGAGAGTTCGACAAGTTTATGTATTTAGTCAATCGAACATGAAGTTGATGGGATTGATAAATCGATAAATCTCTCCAGTATTGAGTATGTTATAGCTATAAACATAAAGCTTTAAATTTCATCGGTTTTAAATATTATAAATCTGTCTTAATTAGAAAAATGTTCATTTAAGATGGGGCTCCGTGGCAACCCTCTCGCCCAGGACCCGAGGATCTCAGAGACGTCTTTGGGTCGCATAGATGCATATTATTTTACATAAATTCGTTTTTGGGTTATATTTTACACTGGAAGCCGAGGATAGAGTAAATATTCGGAAGACTTATCGAATATAATAGCCCAATTTACCCCCAAAAGAGTTAGGTTTTCGCTTACCGAGTGGCTGATAAAAATTTCTATTTGGTGCCGCTTGAAAGAAAAACGAAGGCAAGGAAAACTGCTTTTAACCTGCAAGAGAGCCTGTGATAAGAACCGTTCATAATTCAAGTGACATCGACGTCTTACGTTGGCTTTTAGTATCGACTTTTAATTCTCCCCTCTCCGCCTCGTTTTGCCATGACATTCCTCTCTCAAGAAACTCACCTGTTTGTCCTCATCGATCCATTTGCCTAGGAACCTCTTAACCCTCTTTACTCCATTCCTACCTCTTACCACTACTACTGCACCGACTCCCTCATCTCCTCTCCGACCTATGTCCTCTTTTTTAAGTGCCGCAGAAATGTCCTTAAGCCACTTCTGTTTTTACTCCTGATTAGCTAGGTGTACTCCGTTGTATGTCAACGACGGTGTACCTTTATGGAAAATGTAGGTACGAAGAGCAGTATGCTTTAAAATGCCTTTTATGGGTGCAAAGGGTATCGGGAAGTAGTGCCTAAATTTTTTGCTTAGAAGCAGCATAACATTTGTAGTATTTCAGCACTTATTTTCAGGTGAGGATGAAAATATTATCGATAATCGAAATGTATACTTTTGGTGTGAACCGAGGATGATATCAATTGTGCATAAAATATGCACATATTCATGTTATGTTTACTTATAAATTATTCTTAGAAGTGGCCCTTCCATTTCTTACAATTTTTTGTTTATTTTATCAATAACAAACGAATCATGAGCTAAAAGCAGCTATGTTTTTATGACTTAGCAAAAACTTCCTCGTATTCAAACCATTTACCTTCAAATAACTTGAAATAATAGGAAGTTTAGGAATATGTGACGCGTATTTTTGAATCCTTAATGTGTATGACTTGAAGTAATATCAGAAACACTTAACATACATTTTCTCTAAGTGTAGATGTGAATAGCTGATTCACAAATATTACTATACATATAATATTTTTATACATGCTATTGAGGATATATTTGTAAGTTCTTTGTGAACTCAACTTGTAAAGAATTGCAATGAGTAATTGCATCTCTTTTCTCAAAATACTTCTTCAACATGTACATCTACATTAGTACCCTGCAAGCTGCCTTTCGGCGTGTGGCAGGGGGAAATACTACAAATGTTATGCTGCTTCTAAGCACAACATTTAGGTACTACTTCCCGATACCCTTTGCACCCATAAAAGGCATTTTAAAGCATACTGCTCTTCGTACCTACATTTTCCATAAAGGTACACCGTCGTTGACATACAACGGAGTACACCTAGCTAATCAGGAGTAAAAACAGAAGTGGCTTAAGGACATTTCTGCGGCACTTAAACTTACTTATGAACGATTAAAAAGAGGTTAAGTTAATCCTGTTTTGCTATATTCTCGGCACTGTAAACTTGTGATGTTTATCATTGTTTCTGTCCTTAACCTCCTTAATATATTCTCGAGACGATATCTAGCGCATTTAACCCTTCGAGGCTTATTTTCCTGGATGAGGATTTAATGCCGTTGGAAGTACCCTTCCAACGCCTTTTCTTAGCCTCTCATTTTCTCGCCTCCTTATCTATCCGCTTTCCGCGATACAAGACTCATCAATCAAAAAGGAAAAAATGCTTTTTACCCTCCAGATCCTCCCTTCTTTCGCTTCATTTTCCATTCTTCTCGTCTTCATAATGCGGGGAAATCGCCCGTCTCTTTTTTCCTCCCATCACCCGTAATTTTTTAAGGGTTTTTCGTCTTCCTTTCCTCTTAACTACGCGTGACAATATCTGAACACGAAATTTTTCTCAAGACTGAGTCAGTGGTATGCATGAAAAGGACGTCATTTTGTGGTTATTTTTCAGTTGCGAGTTTTTTATGGTTCTCGTGATACCGGATTTACACCTATGCGAAACGAACCCGTTTTCAAGACGATTTCCTTACTCTGTAACCTCACTGTTAAAATAATAATCAGTGGTAAAAATAAATATAAAATACTTCAGATTTCATTTTATCAACTTTATGAGCATCGTCACCAGTTTACATGCATGAAAATCATCGAAATGTTGTTTCTGCCAACTGATAAGGTGTATTCACAATTAGTTACGAGGTTGGAGGACTAGAGATATAAACATTGTAATATTTAAATTAATAATGTATTATGTAAATGCTTTTGGCAGCTGTTTGCTTTTATATGCGTTCAAAACAATTTAATAAATAAATATGGCACGCCGATGAACGTAAATAACTACATTATGGAATCCGATTGAAGTCGAGCTTTATGTTTACTTTTCTAAGACGAACTTCCTTTACTATGGAAGCCCTGGAGGGAAAACGTCGTCATGAATTCGTTCAACTACGGTATGGGGTATTCATTTTTTTTTAACTTGACCTCTTAGCTTAGCCATTCGAAGTTATTTTCTGAGAGTTAAATAGTATGAACTTATTTCTTTATTTCCCTGTTTTATACTAAAGATTTCGTAATTTCAGTAAGTTGAAATTATTGTTAAACGAGCATTAGATATGTGATATCACAAACGAGTTCAATATAATAGAAATTATCCAGTGCTACGGTACTTTCCTTTTAACTACGACATGTTCCAATTTCAGGTAATCGTCAAATAACGTGAACTGATATATGAGTATCAAAATATATTCTTGAACTTTCTTACCATTATCTTCAGAAAAACCATCGATTGAAATTTGATACTTTTAAAATGTAGTAAATCGATACTGTTTGCGAAGAACTGGCTATTTCAGTTCAGGAATACTTTTTAGTTGATGTGCCCACGATTGTTCTTAGATTTTATAATAGATATTTATTAATCTCGTGGCTGGACTGGAATTCCCTTTGAGATAAAAGACCTCGTATTGTGTTCCTCAGTGAATCGTCAATCTGCAGTTTTGAGGGTGCGTTAAGAAATACTCGAAATTGTTGACGTTTACTTTTCCTATGCATTTTGCCTACGAATTCCTATCAGCGAATATGCAAGCTGAGATGTAGGGATGCGCATTCATATGCATGTATTGATATATCTACCACAATTCCGTTCTGTTTTCCTCTCTCTGGCATTTCATCTCCACCGGCTAATTCGCCAGCTTCTGTCATTAATATTTATATTCTTGATGTAGGTCACTTGAAATCCAACCGAAAAGTTTATCCCATGAGCTTGTCTGTGACGAAAGTGTTCGGTATTACTTTAGCATGCGTTAATTTAATATGTGGATGTGAATGTTGGATAGGCTTTTCATCTTCAGCGCGTTTAATTTCCTCCCGGGTTGGTATCATTCTTGATTACGTAAACCTGGAAATTTGTTGGAATTTTTTAGAAAACAAGATATTTTTAAAAAGTCGCGTTTCTGCATAGCAATTAGTTGGAATGGCTCGTTTAGTATTTTGTGCGGTTGGAAAATTGTGAAAAGATGGAAAAAATCCATGCATATTGTAAGACAGTAATTCCCTTCGGTGTAAAGTATTTCACTCTCTGCCGTATTCGCGGATTAAAGTGGTCTTAACTTTAGTATCGAATGGAATCCCGGAGAGGGAATACATTTTTCTTTTTTAATTTTTCGCTCGGATTTTCCGCGTCGCAAGCGTCTGCATTTGCTGCCTTTGGAGATTCAGAAGTACTCTGGGGTATAATGCATCACCTACCCCTGCACTTGGCAGGTACAAACTTGAACATAAAATCGTAGCAAAAGAGGCTTTATGCGACTCATAGAGCTCGACGGTGGCGTTGATTTTCCTAGTAACAGTGCATTGTTGATTTATTTTGCAATCGACGGCACGGCTGAAGGTAAATAGCAAACTGGCAGAAAATTATGGGGCCCGCCTGTTCCAGAAGTCTTGTAAAATATATCCCATTTGACCTCGAATTACATGTGCTAGGCTGCTGATGAGGGATGGTCAAGGATCCTATCTTTGGTAAACGAACCATATGCGCCAACTAATCCTGGAAATTCGCTCCATTTGGAATCCGGATTATTGTTGCGAAGTAGGTCAACACATGGCCTTAAAATCCTTTCAGGCTTCTTTAGTTATGTAAAGTTTGAATGGAGAGTTTAGGGTTGAAACAGCAGTTGCATGTACGAAGGATAAACTAAAGGCAATTAATTAAAATTTCGGGAAAGATTATATCATTTTAGGAGTAGCCTTCATTTCATATTTCAGGGTAACATTTGTGGTTTCTTAAACTAGATAAAGAACATAAAAAACGACCATGCTTCTCGTCGGGTTTGGGAGAAGATTACATGCTATTCAAATATTTATTTATTTACAATTGCTGCTTCTAAGCACAACATTTAGGTACTACTTCCCGATACCCTTTGCACCCATAAAAGGCATTTTAAAGCATACTGCTCTTCGTACCTACATTTTCCATAAAGGTACACCGTCGTTGACATACAACGGAGTACACCTAGCTAATCAGGAGTAAAAACAGAAGTGGCTTAAGGACATTTCTGCGGCACTTAAACTTACTTATGAACGATTAAAAAGAGGTTAAGTTAATCCTGTTTTGCTATATTCTCGGCACTGTAAACTTGTGATGTTTATCATTGTTTCTGTCCTTAACCTCCTTAATATATTCTCGAGACGATATCTAGCGCATTTAACCCTTCGAGGCTTATTTTCCTGGATGAGGATTTAATGCCGTTGGAAGTACCCTTCCAACGCCTTTTCTTAGCCTCTCATTTTCTCGCCTCCTTATCTATCCGCTTTCCGCGATACAAGACTCATCAATCAAAAAGGAAAAAATGCTTTTTACCCTCCAGATCCTCCCTTCTTTCGCTTCATTTTCCATTCTTCTCGTCTTCATAATGCGGGGAAATCGCCCGTCTCTTTTTTCCTCCCATCACCCGTAATTTTTTAAGGGTTTTTCGTCTTCCTTTCCTCTTAACTACGCGTGACAATATCTGAACACGAAATTTTTCTCAAGACTGAGTCAGTGGTATGCATGAAAAGGACGTCATTTTGTGGTTATTTTTCAGTTGCGAGTTTTTTATGGTTCTCGTGATACCGGATTTACACCTATGCGAAACGAACCCGTTTTCAAGACGATTTCCTTACTCTGTAACCTCACTGTTAAAATAATAATCAGTGGTAAAAATAAATATAAAATACTTCAGATTTCATTTTATCAACTTTATGAGCATCGTCACCAGTTTACATGCATGAAAATCATCGAAATGTTGTTTCTGCCAACTGATAAGGTGTATTCACAATTAGTTACGAGGTTGGAGGACTAGAGATATAAACNACAGAGGAATTTTTTAACAATTTCCTGTCTAAGGTAAATTAATATAAATTTTTGCATTGTACAGAAGTTTTCAGTATGATAAATCGGAAAATATGACAATTTTTAATATGCGTAAAACGGCTGTTCGTGTTGTAACCAAAGAAAAACATTAATCCTGTTTTATAAATTACCGTTTTTTGACTCATTCTTTTACCCTAATCCAACGAAGGTTTCGGGCCCTTGATATATTGGTGTGACGCAAATGCTTTTTTTTTGGAAGCGAATTTCCAATTTTTCGTACGCTGAAATTTTTGAGACTTTTGAGAAAGGACGTTCGAGAGAAGAGGCCATTATGCCATGAGGAGGTAAGACTTCGGGAAACTTTTTACACGCCATCCATTTAGCTCCTAAGGGATTCTGATCATCTCACCCTTAATTTACGCCGCCGTTGATGAGTTTTTTTTCGGGTCGAGCGAGACTTTCTTGTCTTTTATATTTGAAAGATGTTTATTTACATCACAGAACGGTTAATAACATTTTACCTTAAGGTTCGTCAACATCGTGTAAGAGTATTCTAAAGGACTTCAAAACTCGAATAGTATTACCCTTGGGAATTGGCCTTGGCAATTTTGAATTCGCGAATAAAATAAAATCATGATTTTACGAGTACCCTGTGCAATCCATTTCCAATGAATGTTTTCGTTTTCCTTAAACATATTGGAATTCAAATTTCATTGAAGTTTTCAGTGTTGCCGTTCTGAACCATAAATTTGATTTAAGGGAGCATGTTTGAACTTGCGTGTTCTCTAGCAATTTAACTTGTGTTTACTGAGGAATGTACGTTATGCTTCGAAATTTTGAAAATGAAGCTTTTCATGTCGGTGTAAAGAGCTTTTTGATTACTTTGTCTTAACTGTGACGTTTAAACTGTATTTTATCATGCATCTCATATATTTCTGGATGGAAAAACTTCCCCTATCTGTCATGTCCGCTACGCTATTCAAAGAGAAGCACTCCTTGAAATTCGAAAGATATTACCATAGCCTTTAGAAAAATATCGTGTCTTCTTTATCACCATTCTGGTACTGAAGTTGAACACCATTAAAGAGTTCATTTTGCCCAGTGTTTTATAAACATCGACTTATTCAGGTGTGTTTGCGTGGAGCTAGAAGAATTTTATATTTCCAACCATTAATTTTCGTTCAGATTTGCATAATTCGGTTTTGGGAAAGCCCACAAAACTTGGATCGGTTTAAAGTCCTTAATTTCGCTGTGGCAGTACACTTTAATTCTGAGAATTAATTATGTAAATATCGTACCTTTTCGTAAAACAGAGGAGATTGCCAATGAAGGGTGCGGGAAGTGATAAAATACGTGTCGAGGTATCTTTGATGTTTATCAAGGGATTTTGCTCTCTCTATCCCGTTGTGTGATGAAGGTAGCCTTATTTGGTAATGAAGGAAGGTAAGATGGCCTTTTTTCTAATCTCATTAAGTTCTAATTAACTCATTTTATTCGTTGTCAGTTCTGTTTTAATACGTCCTGAGTGAACTAAATAGTCGCATCGGATATTTTCATGTCTATCAAAGTTAGAGTAAAAGAAGTATTGACTAAAATTTAAGAGGTTTATCCTTTTACATGTCAGAATCGTGACTAATCAACAATGATTAATTTGAATGGATTTCTTCGTTAAGTTAATAGTTTTTTATTTTAAATTGTGCGATAAAATTTTTGTTCTGCTATCTTTTAAAATTAATGCAAGATTGATGAGTAAATACGATTCTAACTGAATGTCAGGAAGTTATTATAAAATGCTATATCTATAGCTCACACCTTTGATAACGTGGCTCAAAAATTACAATGCTCTTACTTGAAGTCCGCACCAGGACTAGTATGCCCCGATGCATGTAGAAGCATGCACGAATCAATGCTTTATCTCTAAAAGTCTTAATGCTGTACAAGTGATTTCAGATCCAAGCTCATTACATCTCTTTCGCTCACACTCTTAAATTTCTTCCTTCTGCGACATTCTACTTATAAATACATCTTAAGCAATTTTATCTTCGATCGATATCCGCTCCGTTCCTATCAAGTTTTTTTTTGCTTTTCATTTTGACCAATCAAATCCTCCCTTGAATCTCATTTTCCTTTGAAAGGGTCCCTTTCTGCTTTCGAACGCCTTTTCTATTATAAGATACTCGAAGGGAAGCGTCAGGGAGGCGAAAAAATATCAAACGAGTTTAAATATTTCTCAAATTCAAATAGCCCCATCATAATTTCGTTCCGACTTTTGGTGTGATTGGAAATCAGTTTTAATTTCAAGCTTCTAATGCTAGATTGATACTAATTTTGATGACGCTTTATTTGGTAGAAACTAGGATATTGAAATCTAATTAAATTTGGCATACTAGGTAGTTAAATTCTCTCCTGCTCTCCATAAATCTCTATTAATTACCTATAAAAACCGCATATCTAGTTGATAAAATATGATGTTTGTAGTTCTATTTCTTCTATTTAATTTCAAAAATTTTATATCGTTCCTCTCATTGAATTTCACCACTATTGAATTTAATTCTTGTAATGTTTATGTTTATAATTAATTAATAGCATCAATAAATAGTTCTACAAACATGTTCTATATTTTATAACTAGCGATAATGTACTAAATCTAAAGATTTTTGGTGTTTTTATTGCTTTTTATGGGATAATTGAAATTTGAGTTCATTTTTTGGATATTTTAACAAACATTTTTCCGAAGAACTCCGAAATATTTCTGCCACGTTTTAGTTTCTCAAAGCATCATCTTAGGTTTTAGAAAATTTCGGGAAATGACTTTTCATGACTTCGAAACAAATGGGCATTGAAATCACTGTAAGCGGTGTTTGTGCAAGACAAATTTATAGTTAAGGATTTGCATCAAAGTTCCCTTTCACTGATGTTTATCCTGTTTTTTTGCAAAATTTTTCTTCGTTGTCGATTGCTCGTTATCCGTTTAAATTATATAAATTACAATGAATTTTGTGATGTACTCTCAAACCGAAGGAAGTAAAAGGATTACTTTTAATCTATCCTAAATTTCTGTTTCTAAGCCGACGCACTAGCCGTTATGACATTGATAGGGCAACTTTTAAGCAATTAAGGGTATCTTTTTGGCTATTCTAACTGACTTGTGATATTTGTCGTGAATATAGAATCAAGGGTGAATAGAAGTAAGAATTCGGATAATTAGAATATTTTCTATATTTATCGTGTTTTGGAAGGAGACATTTTTTGGACGAAGAGGTCCTACCTGTTTATTGAAGGATATTTTCCATTGTTATAGAAACGGACGCTAACGCGACCAACAACGCATGTCGGAGACCGGATCTCTTTCCCCCGGAGGCTCAAAGTAATTTTCCCCTGGGCCTTTAATATTCCTCTTTTTCTTTCCTCATTTCCCTCTCGCTCTCGTCCCTCTACTCTTCATTTTTCTCTCCGGGTGATTTTCATTTCTCTCAGAAACAGAAGAAAAGCGGAATAAGTTCTTTAACGCCCGGTCCTCATTATTTTCTCCTCCAGTCTCTTTCTTTCCATGTGCTCCAGTGTTTCACTCTCCGCTTCTGATGTAATTTTTCTCTTCGTAATTCGGTCAACTTCCGCTGAATCTCCTTGCTTTTAAGCGAGGCTCTAAGAACACTCTTTTTTGTTTCTTTCGCGATTCTTCTCTAAAATAATGACACTGGTGAACTTATAGGTGCAAGAGTTTCTTCTGATGTAGGGTAGGCAAATGTAACCTATACAACGTTTGCTCGTTTTGAGAGATCTCAAATCTTGGCTAACGTCCTTAACAAATGAGTGCATAGTCACACATCAGAAAACTACACTTAAAATCGCTAAATAATAAATGAACTAATTTTTATTAATTACTATTCTCTATGAAATGATTTCCCGTATCCAGAATAAGTAGTAGGTATGTAATCATATGCTTGAAAACGTAACTTCGAAGTTAAAAGTCTTTCATATCAAGTATTTGCTCCAATACTTCTTATTCTATGTACTAAATAGTGATTAATGTAGGGGAAAGGCAATTAGAGATTATAGTATAGTTTGGGCGATATGAAGCATAATTTTGCATGACACAACCGCGAGCATCGTTTAAAATATTATCTTCGGAGCTAAGTAGGAAGTGAACGACAACAAGACACATTAAAGGACGTATGCGAAGAAGTATAGCTACTCTATTGATACGTTTAACTATCAAGAAGGTTTTTATGTCGGTCGATTCGACGGCGCCATTTTGCCTGCTCTTCTTTCCCTTCGGATTTCATTGGTCTGGGTTCCCTGAGTTTTTACTGCCTCTTTCAACACTCCGGGACGTGATAGGGCACCGCTTTGCGCTACTTCTTTGCGAAAAGCTTTGAATTCTCTTTCATTCTCCCTTATTAAGTCCATCTATACCGAGTACTCTATCACTCTTTCCTTTCTAAAAAAGAAATTCTGTAAGAGCATGAAATTAAATTCTGTGTTTTCTTTTGGAAAGGAAGTACATAGATGTACTATAGATGTATCACCTTATCCATGCCTTTCCATTAAACAGATGAGGTCTTATTTTGTTGGATTACATTTTTAAGTTTAAAGGAAATGCTATTTCAGTAATTGATTGATTGTTTTGAATGTAGATATAACTAACAGTGTTTGGGTGAATTCTGAGGCTTAATTTTTAGATATCAGCGTAGACCTGTTTTTTATAAATCATCTTAATCGAAATTAAACCATTAATTGTTAATGATTCTTTTTCTTGGTATACAAGTCTAAGTACTTCTTATTAAAAGCTGAACTAAGCAGAGGCTAAGAATTCACAGCTTAATAAGCTCCGTCAATCATGGAGTTACATTTCATTTATAAGTGATTACATTGAATTGGTAAACTATATTTTATTTTATTCTGTAAACCATACTTTTCATACGAAATTTACTGTTTTTTTCTGTATTTTAAACTTGGTCAATTTTCAATTAGGTTTTAAAAGCTCCAAATCAAAATTTTCTTGCTTAGAATGTTTTTATTCGTAAAAATTCACTTCTCATTTTAATCAGCTTCTGAATTGTTTGCTTGAAGTTTGTTTTTGGCGTCCTACAATAATGCTCCCTTTCTGAATGCATTCTAAATCATTCGTCTTCAATATAAAAGAAAAAAACGTTAAAATCCGTAATTCAGGCGACTGTTGCGCTATAGTATTTTCCTCCATCCGTTGCAAGTTTAATCAGCTCAAAAATTTCGGTCTGAGTTTGTCACGAAAGCTAAAAGCTTTTGGCACGGGCGCATCCTGAATATTTTAGACATCCCTCTCTTACCTTTTGCGGTCCCTCTTAAATTGCCCCTTTCCCCCGTCGCGGAGGAAATTGCCTCTCCGACTGCGATGTGCACACACGACTTCCTCCAAGTACTCCGTGCTTTTCCCCCTTATTTCGCGGGATGTTTTTTCAACTTCTCTCCAATACTCCTCCAAATCCGTGACAAGAATTTCGCCTCATCAGGCCTCTTGTCGCCTTCAAAAGTACTCTTCTCTTTCCTTTGTGCTTTCTCAATGCCATTCGTACGCCAAACCAATTCTCTCAACTCTTTTACTTCACCACAAAAAGTTCCAGTGCGAGGGAGTGACAGAAGTAAATGAACGAGAAAGACCCAACCATGTCTGGGATGTGGATTTCGGTCTTACTGATATTTTTGTTCATAATACCATATCTTAATGTTTCATCTCTTGGTACGTAGATCAAGGAAAATTTATATTTCATTCGCTTTGTCTCTGTGTTGGAGGTAATTAGGCAGTTAAATATGGAAGCTAAGCTACTGTAGAGTGGGCGATTGTTAGCGATGGCATTCATTTTAGTCACTCCTTACCTATTTCTATGAAGTATTATTCATAAGGTAAATATTCTGCTCACTCGAACTTATTCCACTTATACCATCCTGGCTCAAGTAAGGAAACCTAGCTCACTACTTTTCTTGCCAAGTAAGCCTAATTCCCCCTCCAGAGATATTTCTGAGATTGACTGCTAATGGTGGAGTTGTCTTCTAGCCATTGGAATGATGAATGCTCGTAGACTTGTATTGCCAGTATTCATGATTATCAGGTCGTGATCTTTACAATCTATTGCCATTATTAAGACAAACAATTGTTTTCAGCGCTTGGAATATTGAAGTACTTATTATAGTCGCTAAATAAATTTAGGCAGTAATTATTTACCTACAGTAAAGTGTAAATTTGACATGATTATGACCTCATCCACTTCTGAATTATACATGCAACCTAGGTTTCACAGCGAAGCTGCATCATCAGGCAAAGGACAAACAAAATAGGCAGCTTATATACAAAAAGTGGCATGGTAAATATCCAATAAAGAAACACAAGTCAAGAAGGTGGAAGGAGAAGGTATTAGGATAGGTGAGGAACAAAGAAAGGGCCAGGAGGTTGGGAGGGCAGTGAGTTAATAGGATGGTGAAGGTTTTATTAAAGTTGTGCCTATGAATTGTCTCTCTGAATGACACTTAGGATCTTTCATTAACTTATCGAAATTATATTCTTCTGAATCTTTGAGAATTTTTTCTTTCTTTTTCTTTTTGCTTTGAAAGAGGGACGTAGATCCTGTTATGATATTTCCAAGTTGAAAAGATGCTGCAAATATCACTCCTCATTGAAGTAATAGAGAGGTTATTACTTTGATTTTAACCTAAACCTCAGCACCTTTCTCGGTTAAATCGTTCAATTTCATGAATGTAAGGGGATATAGTCGTCCTTTATATCTAAGAAATACTTCTAAAGGCCACGGCGTGACTCTGACGTAAATTTATTTTTGCTAACCTGAGTCTGATGTATCGGTCTCGAAGTTCGGTGATTTGGGAAATAAATTAAGTATCTCAGGGTATAATTTTTTATGGCTTGCATCATGTATTCAAATATTTTGCAAAAGTATGCGAAACGTTTTGCTTATATTGAATACTCTCCGAACCTGAAATACAATATTAAACAGGTGTGAAAGGGATTCAGCTGAACGGCTTTTTCGTGTCATATTATTTTTTTCCCAACATCCTGAAACACAATATTTCCGCAGACTTGAAAGTCAAAATGATGAGTTTTTTGTGACTAGTTTTACCGGTAAAATCGTGCTGTTTTTTACCCTACTTTTTTTATCTCATCCTGAATTTGGGAGCAGTCTATGAGATGAAGTTCACGTTTTATCCATACCATTTGGGCAGAATTACGGCGACAGAATTGCTTTGGAATTCAGCTTCGTGGGGGAGATACATCGCGGAGAAATTCATAGCGTACTCGGAACTATGCCTTCCATTATTCAGGATCGGCCGAGATACATAGCTATCCAAGATGCAAAGTCTGCTTGCTAAATGAAGACATTTTCATTGCCCTCTCTATAAAGGCATGATTTGAAAATGATGCACTCAAAGTGAGAGATATTTTTCTACGTGCTAACATTTTAAAATGCGTCGTGAGAATCCGTCATTCAATTAGTTAACCGTAATTTTCCAGTGCATTATTTTTGGTGAAAGCATTCCACAAAAGTTCCATAAGTTTAAATCATAACATGGTATTATTATTTTGAATTGTGGGTATGTCTTTAGTGAGCAGATTCCAAGATATTGAGTGTAACATGAATCAGTGTTATAAAAATGTTGCGTTTGCTTAATTTATAGTGGTTTCTTTTACTACCTTAGTAAAAAAGTAGTACATTTTTCTTTAAACAATTCTCTAAGTTTAGAATGTAGAACTTAACTTATCAGTTAAATAAAATCCAAATTTATCGATAAATCTTTTGATCTCAAATTACAGTTGGTTGTACCAGCAGCAGTTTTTAACCACAAGCTTTGTTATTAAAACACAAGTTGTACTTGAAAAATGTATGTGAAAACCGCAACGGGATTTGCGGTGTTTTTTTATGGTTTATTACTTGTATCTATTCATTCGTATTTCGTTCGTATCATCACATACGATTTTACTCGATAGCGTAGTTTAGAAAACTTGATTCCTTCTGACCATCAGAAATAATTTACTATGGGAAAGAATCTCATTCCATTAAAATTTTTACCTTTTTACTTCGGCTCTTTCCCTTCCGTAGTAATGTGCCCTTATACCTTTTTTAGGATAATATGATAATTGCAATATGGCCTCGATATTATTAAGATTTGATAAATATCTCTCATTATTACATTTTTTATATCTTATGCTGAGAATTTTACTAATCAATGCTTTCTTCTTTTCTTTTTACGCTTTTTCTCCTGAAAGGATTGCGATGTAAGTATAACCATAAATGAATATCTCTGTGTTGTGTCTGCTTGTGTGTTCGAGTCAGACCTAGAGAATGCACGGATAGATTTAGTTTTATGTTGTGCTTCAGATTATTTCAATGCATATCTACTTTATTCAATATGTTCCTATTTACTAATATGCACTGAAAATTTCTCATTAATGCTCAAAAATTTTAATATATATAGATATATATATCTGTGTTCTCCGTAGATTTTGTAGTAAACAAAAAGTCATCGAAAGGATTTCATTATTATCAATATTTGTTTGTAAATGGTTAGAATTAGCCTTGAGCATTAAATCTAGAGAATTTTATTGATGGTATTTTACATAATATACTCTATTTTTATTTATATTAACATATCCTGAGAAAATAAGAATGACATTTGCCTTTTTGTTGAAACTTTGCTCTTTAATATTGTTATCGTTCTATAAAGACTTATAGCTTGGAAAGATCAAGTTTTATCTAATATTTCAATATGGTAGAAAAGAGAAGAGCTCTAAGTAAACTTGAATTTTTACTCGTGAAGTGTGAAATATAAAATTAAAAAGTTATTTCACCCTTAAGAAAAAAGAAACGGAAGTAATTAGACGTATATTCTTGAAAATTGACCCTTAACTGGTAACTACTATTAAAATAAACAATATATACATTTATAGAAATTTTTGTGTGACGAGTGTGATCTTTTGTTCAACGGGAGAAGTTGCTTCGCGGAACGTAGCAGGTGAGACGTTACTCTGGAATAATATTGGGCTAACGGAGAATTGCTTCACAAGCTGGTCCCTCCATTATTGATGTCGCCTAAGTTTACCTAACAGCATCTGTCAGGAGACAGCTTGTTGATTCCCTGGCACCGTAGCTAGAAAGAAACAGAAGGAAATCTTCGCAGAAATTTGGGTCGGAATAATATCTTTATTGCAAGAAGGAAATAATGTTGTTAAATTTGAGGACGATTGCAAAGAAATAATTTCTGTTAATTTTGTGATGGTATTTTAGGAGTAAATAAATATGGATAATTAGTTTTTGAAATTAAGATAATAAGTCAATAATTGATTTGTGTCGTTGATGTGATGAATCCTCGTTGCATCGAAGTATTTACCTATTATCTATTAATACAAATTCGATGTAATATTTTAAATTTTTACATACATAATTATTTAGAGTTCTCTAAATTCAATTATTTATTTTTTCCTAAATAGCTATCGTAGAGCTCTCATGCATTCAGCATGACAAAATCTCTTTTCGAATGAGAAAGATTAGGAATTTTAGGTAATTTAGGTACACACATTTTTTTTTATTTAAGGATACAATTAAATGAAACCTTAGTTTATAATCTTTTCTTTATGCCAAGGAAGATATAAATCTTGAGTTTTAATTTTGAGTTGGTGTAATTTTACTTTCCATATTTCAATAATTTAAGATTCTTTCCATGCACAAGCATGTTTGCATCTTTCTGTTATGCTTAATCCCATAAATCATTACCTATAGTACGTAGAAAGATGGATCGATGACTTTTTGAAAGTTCAGTTTTGGTTTTTAATGTAATAACGATTCCTTTTTTCCCACTCATTTCCAGATACGGACAATCAACGCGTAATAATTCATGTGAAGGACGTGAATGACGAGCCGCCTTATTTCATCAACCGTCCACTTCCTATGCAGGCGGTGGTTCAATTGAACGCACCTCCTAATACACCGGTCTTCACTCTTCAGGCAAGAGATCCAGATACGGACCACAACATCCACTATTTCATTGTCAGAGATCGAAGTAAGTCTCATATGAATCTACTTGAATAGTTTTCTAATATCGGAAAAATGAACTTAATATGTCCTCCTAGTGTATCAGATACATCTATTTACAGTTAAAACTGTAGTAACGATCTCTTTGTTTGTGAAAAATTACCTGAATAATTATGCATATGGCAAGATATGTTGTGTAAAATGAAATTCACTGTATGAAAACTCCACTAAACATACTTCATTTTATGACCAGTTTTTAACTATTCAGCGCATCATTCTATTAGCAAACAGTGATAATTACAAAACAGGAGACAATGATAAGGGGAGGGTGGGTCACAGGGCATCAGCTAGTGGAGGGAGTGGGAATATATGGGGGAGGTAGAACTGGAAAGAGGAATATGGTCGACAGTACCAAGGAGTGGCAAGGGAGGAAGTGTGTTTGTAAGGGTCTAATGATGCTGTTTATGTTGTATTATTTCTATTTTATCCTGGTAGTTTAATTTACCCCCCTTAGACAGGCAATGGAAGAGAGAGGTAAAAAATTCTGAAATGTGCTGTAACATATGTATCTGATGATGAACTGAATAGATGAAAATTGGTCATGTTATAAAGTATGTTTAGTGGAATTTTCACATAGTGAACTTTGTTTATCCCATCCCACAAAGTAAAGTCCTCATCAAACGAAGATATGATGTGTTATATGCCATCTTCACAATAAAGGTGATATACCCTGCCAATTCAATTTGATATGCCCCAAGTAAGTTTATTTTATTTAAATTGTGAAGGTAGATCATTTAATTAAAATTAATGAAATATCTATGGTAAATAAAAATTTTCACAATTATATATTTTTGGAATCATTGCTTGGGATAAAAGAATAAGAAGATGCATATTTCAGGATTTTTACAATGGGTCATTCCCACATAGGTAGTACGAATTGGTTTATTAACCAATCTACCACTCATACAGTAGTTATAACTTTAGTGTTAAATATTTGTTGAATACATCTCTTTCCTTGTTTCATGTAACATTTGTGATTGTTTTTTTTTTCATCTCAGCTGGAGGTCGATTTGAAGTTGATGAGAGGTCTGGAGTAGTACGTACTAGAGGTACTGATCCATTCCAGCTGGACATGGAATATGTCCTTTATGTCAAGGCAGAGGATCAGAATGGACGTGTGGATGAAAGAAGGTTCCAGGCAACTCCAGAAGAAAGGCTTTCCATTGTTGGAGGAAAAAGGGCTCCACAGTTTTACATGCCCTCTTATGAAGCTGAGATTCCTGAAAATCAAAAGAAGGATTCAGAGTAAGTGAAATATTAATCACTGCCAAGAAAATTAAATAAGAGAATCATAACAGTTTCAAAAGAAAAACAGTAGAAGTGTATCTGTGGAATATTAATAGAATGAAGTGATAATAACATTTATGAATGTAGATGATGACAATTATGAAGTAAATTTCACCCTACTTCATACTGCAAATGTATTGTGAAGTGTTTGAAGGCAAATCTTTCTACAAATAATTGATGAATTTTTTCCTGTCATAATAGGATGATAAGTTTGGTTTATTGGTAATCATCAAGCTAAATATACCTTATTCCTAAGAATTCAGGATGTATTACTGTTTACTCCAATAGGAATAATTACTTAATCAATGTTAAATATGTGATATTTATGTGGAAAATTTAATTTTTTGGGCTCCCAAATAGCCAAATGGGCAACATGTTCGATTTGGTGAAAGCAGTCCCGGGTACGATTCCTTGTGGGAGCCTACATGCAAAATGACCTCAGCTGTTGAAGCACTTTTAGCAATACTACTACTAATTTAATTTTTCTTGTGACTGATACGTAAATGAATGTCATGTTAATGGAATAATAAAAAATAAATTATAAATAGTATTTTGATTTGTATTTGGATGTTAGTTATATTACTTGAGTTTTACCCTCAATTGATGATTTTTATACTTTTTTTAATACTATTCTATTGATATGCGTAATTAAAATTCCATTTTCATTATTTCCATCATTTAAATTCTTTAAACATTTTCTGCAAAATAATTGTAAAATTAGTATTTTGCATTTATAGTATTATATTAGTATTGTTAAAAGTGCTTCAACAGCTTTAGGTCATTTGCACGTAGGCCCCCATCAGGAATCCAATCCAGGACCACTTTCTCTGAAGTTGAACGCTTTGCAAACTTGGCTATCCTGGAGCCCCTCTGCACTTATTTCTTCCCAATGATTGTATTTGACAATTTATTTGAGGTTTCAGGAAAAGTATTTGTATCCGTAAAACATTGTTTTATTAATTAAAGTGTTTTGCCTTCTTATTAAGCATATAAGAAAGTGGCATGGTAGTTTTAAAGAAGAAAATTAATTTTAATTTTATTCACTATCAAAAATTATGCATTAATCCCCTAAGTAAAAATTATTCATTCATTTATGAATCACTGAATATGTATAGCAATTAACAATATATATTTTTATCAAAACAGTATCATCTCAGTTAAAGCCAAGTCATTTGCTGATCGAGACATTCGATACACCTTGAAAGCTCAAGGACAGGGTGCTGGAACCTTCAACATTGGACCCACTTCTGGAATTGTTAAACTTGCTAAAGAGCTGGATTTTGAAGATCTTCGTCAGCCTCATGTTTACTCTTTAATTGTCACTGCTACAGAGGACTCTGGTGGCTTCTCTACTTCTGTTGAGGTAAATCTATAAAGTATCAACTCCAAATGATTTTCTTATTTTGATGGACTTAGATTTTGCCTTCTTTGTGCACCTAGGCTGAATTTCAAATCATATTTGCCTTTGGTGTCAAAAATTCCTTGTAACTTGTAATATATTAGTTCTCATAATTATTGATTAAAAGGATTTGTTTAATGTATAAAAATTTTTGATCAAAGATTAATTTAAATATTGCATGTAAAGGTAAGACAATCAATGGCAGACTGCCATCTGCAGTTTTCTGTAACTTTTAGGTTACAAGATAACTCAAGGAATGAATTCCTTCATTAATCTATTAAATTACTATCTGTTATATTTTATGTCTTTAATTTTATTTGACCAATGCCAGATCCTTTCTATTCTTCTTCATTCTCCTCTTGAAAGATGCAAGATCTGTCAAGAGGAAGTGAATTTTATTAATGAGTTATTTACGGTTATTTACAGCATTTACCATGATTTTTTCTCTATTTTCAGTTAACCATAAGAGTTACAGATGTGAATGACAATGCTCCAAAATTTGAACTTCCTGATTATCAAGCCCACAATGTTGATGAAGATATCCCAATTGGAACTTCGGTGCTTCGTGTCCGTGCAACTGATGCTGATTCAGGGGCCAATGCAGAAATTGAATATTTAGTCTCAGATGATCATTTTAGTGTTGATGCTGCAGGTGTTATAAGCAATGATCGACAACTTGATGCTGATAACAACAATGCTTATTATGAATTTGTAGTCACTGCAATGGACAAAGGTAAGCAATTTTGTGATACCATACATTCCTTTTAATAATGTGTTTGATGTTTCTCACCTCTCTCTAAGAATAAAGGAAGGTTTATGTAATTGATAATACAAAATTAAACACTCATTCAAATAGTTATATTTCTATCTTCCAATTGTTGAAATGGCACTTTTTTCATAACTCTAATGTGCTAACATATGAAAATGTAGAGAACAATCCAAGGAAATAAAATTGAGATTTACATCCTTTACTTCTCATTTTTAATAATAATATTTAAATAAATACAAAAAGGAGTGAATTTAATTTATGTTACTTCATCCACCTTTCTGATTTTTGTGTGCCTTTTATAGGTGAACCTCCCAAGACTGGAACTGCCACTGTCCGCATCTACACTAAAAATAAAAATGATGAAGAACCAAAGTTTTCCCAGCAAGTGTATACACCAAATGTTGATGAAAATGCTGGTCCTAATACTCTGGTTACTACGGTAGTGGCCTCTGATAAGGATGGAGACAACGTGAGATTTGGGTATGTTAATATTATCAATGCATGATTATGATGACTTCTCTCAAAAACTAGTATCTTTCTTACTTTGGATAAAGTACATTAAGCAAGCTTATACAACAAGAATCTTTCAAATAGCCCTATAATCATGTTGATGTTTATCTACTTAAGGTGGAATTTGGAAGTTTTCCAATATTGCTACCTAACTATTTCAAGCTGTTTTTTTTTTAAAGGAAAATAAATTGTTAATGGCTATGTATTGTAATCAGCATTGGGATAGGAGATGATGAATCATGGTAAATAAATTTTTTCATGAACGATCTGATACTTTTTCAACAATCGGTATCTGAGTGAATAATTATATTTTGGACCTTGATGTTATCTGAGTAGTTCCACAATACTTTTATATAATTCCACTACTATATGTTATTTTTATGGTGTTATTTTTAATACATGAACTAGTGTGATAATCTTAGATAATTCAGGTAAAGGTTAATTTTATTTAGTTTTTGCTAACATTTACTATTGCTTGATTAAAATCTGAGACAATTATCAGAAATAAACATCTAACCCAGAATTAAATGAAGTTTTAACTTAAAATTTAACAAGTCGAAATAAAGTACCTAAAAAGATAAAGAAAAAATCTTTTAACTTCATGTTGTATTTTTATGTGTGGTGTGTATGTAATTCATGCAATCATTCCATGCACATCAACTAAATTTTATGGAAAAACATTGTCAACATTTTGTGTTCTGGAATATCAGATTTTTAAGTTTATTTATTCATATTTTTGGAGGAAGTATAATCTCTGAAGGAAATCATGTTATACTTCTAGTATATTTGCATCAAATAATGCCACTATCAGTTAAGAAAATTCCTTAAAAAATATCTTTGTAATCTTTGTTTACAGCTTTGTTGGAGGTGGCACAAGTGGAGGCCCAGGAACTTCTTCAGCTGGTCAGTTTGCTATTGAAGAAGTAACTGGTGTAATCCGTCTTCATGGCCGAGCAACATCTCTTGATCGAGACAAGTATGAGCTGAATGTCACTGCCACTGATGATGGCTCTTGTTGCCCTGGTGGAGAAGCTACACTTCACACTTCAACAGCTGTTGTGGTAGTGTTCATCACTGATGTAAATGACAACAAACCAGTCTTCAAGGAATGTGGAACCTACTACCCGAAAGTTGAGGAGGGAGCTCCCAATGGAAGCCCTGTCATCAAGGTATATAATATATTTGAGTCATTGCATTTTATATAATTCTATGTTAACTTAGCATGATGATTATCACATAAAAATGAAGAAGTTTCAGAATAATGTTGGATTTTTGTCTTATGATATAATGAGAGAGAAGAAATTTTAGTAATATTAAATGAAAGAATGTTTTTTGAAATAATGTATCAATATTTTACCAGTACTCTTCCTTTTAGTTATTCCAGTATAATTAATGTGATTTATAGCAATTAGTCAGGCAAAATTTTCAGATTAAAATGCATCTATAGCATCATCTTTATTAAACATTTATTGTTATTATTAACAATTGCTGTTTTATATCCCCATTGAGAAACTCTTTGTATAGCTTTATATGGTATAAGGAATATAAAAACAATTCTGAGCACAATCCTAAAAGTATGGTGATATACCAAGGCTGAATTTTTCATTGCATTCCTTGTTGTGGCTAATTCTAGTCCATTTATCCCATTGATAATTCTGGCATAGTTGTAAAGGCTCATTTATTGACCAATTTCAGTTCACCAAGAACAATATTTTTTAAATGCAAAAAACTCAACATGTGATTAATGAGTTGGGAGGAATTTCATTGATCATGAAAAAATTATTTATTCGTAAAACCTGCTAACAAATGAAAACATCTCTTTCATAGGTTCATGCTACAGATGAAGATAAAGGAGTCAATGGTCAAGTAAAATATTCCATTGTCCAGCAGCCAAATCAAAAAGGAACTAAGTTTACAGTTGATGAAGAGACAGGAGAAGTGTCCACCAATAAGGTTAGATATGACTTTGATCCATACATGTTAATGAGATAGTATTCCCCTAAATATTATGAATTGAAAGGAATTTGATTTGTGAATCTTTTTTATTATTGGGTTGCCTCTCAATTCAAAGCAAATCATATTTTTTTCTCATTTATTCTCTGCTATTTATCAAAGGTATCTGGTAGGATATATTATATATTTTCATTTTAATTTCTTCCTTTTCTTTGCTGCAGGTGTTTGATCGTGAAGGAGATGATGGAAAATTTGTCTCAGTAACAGTGAAAGCAACAGATCAGGGAGAGCCATCCCTAGAAGGTGTTTGTTCATTCACTGTGGAAATTACTGATGTCAATGACAATCCTCCATTGTTTGACAGACAGGTAATAATTTCGCTTTGAGTTGGATGTATCTAGTTGCTAAGCTTTGTTTCTGAACATAAGCTGGTAAGATTGAATAAAACATTAAGATTTATTTAGGGAGCTTTTCACAAGCCATTCTTCATCTTGTGAATCTAGGTTTCACCTTACACTGAAAGATGATAATAAAGCTAATTTGTTTCTTTGATTTTAATAGTATGAAATCTGGAATTAGCTAGTTGTTTTCTGAAGCAACTTTTAGCTTTTCTAATATATTTCCTTTCCAATTTATAATTCCATCAAAATTTTATAGACATTTTTAGAGATAAAAATACTTTCATGTTTTATCTAAATTAAGTTTCTCAAAGAAATACTCATTATTGTAGCCTTTCATTCCCATTGATCTTTTTTATTATTAATTGAAACTAAAGTCGTTTTCAAATTCAATTTTGTCATGAATTGCAAAATTTAGGTGTTTCCCATCTGTATTTTCATCTGCATTTAAGATTTAATTTGCTGAAATTGTGTCTCTTATATTCCACTAAGTGATCAAATCCCCTTATTTCACTCTCCAATATCCATTAGAACGTTTTAGAATTTTTAATTTTTTTTCTTTTGAGAGAGTATGGAAGTTGTTCACACTTGTGTACAACTAGTATGGGGGTTAGGACTCTTTTATACCTGGAAGCATTTCTGATTGCATTGTATGAATAGTGATTTTGATTTTTAGTGTCTCCTTTCCCATGTCTGTGGTAAATGAAAAATAATGAAATATCCATCAAAAGAATAAAGAACCTCAGTTTCCTTATCTGCACCTCCAAACTCTCTACTAGTATGTCATGAACAATTATTGATTCAGCAGCATAACTTCAATTTCTGCTACTTTTGATACTTTAAATGGCATTTACTTTTGCTTCCCAATTGCAGATCATACATTGTACAAGTACAAGCATTATATATCCTACAAATCCAATATTCAATTGTATTACTTGATTTTACGATTTCATACACTACTAAGCATGTAATTATTAGTACTGTCATTGTGGCAACACAAAAATAGACCATAGTTCATAAATGTTAGCATGTCTGTCTGTAAAGCTTGATTACAGGGTAAGTAATGTTATGAGGAAGGAATAAAAATGACTATTATTTACCAAACATGGCCATGCAATGTAATCAATGTCATAGAAATTCTGTGGTGGTGAGTAAATGTTGTTTTTATTCCTCTCTCATCTTGAAGAGCTACCACAAATTGTAAGCCAAAACACTGGAATAATGTTATTACTTTGTCATATACATATTATCTTTAAATTTGTTATAGACAGAAGTCAACCGCAATGGTCTCCATTTTAACTTTTGGATAGAGTATAACATACGTGATAAATTTCAGAATCTAATGCATATTTTTGAAAGAAGTATCATAACAACACGAAAATAGCTCTTCAATGAGATAGTCAGAATGCATTGTAGAATCATGCATGGAGGAGTAAAATCTCTCCATTTGCACAAAAACTTTGGTACGCAAAAGACATGCTTTCTAATAAGAGGAAAATAGAATGGCAAAGGTGAATTGAATTTTTGATTTTGGATTATTAACGCTAGACTCTTGATATTTTTAATCATCATTTTATAATACATGTTATATACAACATAATATAGTATGTTGTAGAAGCTCATTTATTTGCCCTGAGATATATTAATATATATTTCATATTTTTTGTGCATAATTGATTTGCTTTGTCACTAAAAATAGACTAATGTTGGATCATGGGTCTTGTCGTGGGTTTTTGATGTTCTGAAAGATAAAGTCTGTAAAATGTATTAATTAACAATTAATTAAAACAAATAATAACAATTTTGAAAGATGCCAAATAATAGGACCTTCAGTGCAGGATTTTGGGATTTAATTACAGATGTTTAGAAGGAATTTTCCATGGCATATTCTTGCTTAAAAGAATTACATCCCAGCATTTTATGCAAATAATTCAGCTTAAGTTAGCAAATTTAAATGTTTGAATACCACAGAGATCATGTTCTATGCTTAACTGAACCATTTTTTTAAAGAGAGAGACATTGATGAACTCTTTTGTACAAGAAAAATCTGCACAGCATGATATTCATCTCTCATCACACACCATTAGACTTTCATGGTATTTGAGTAATATTAAGATATGAATCTTATATATTTCATATGTGGAATTTTCAGACTGATTTTTCATCATATATGTCATGTTACTTTTAATGGATTTAGGATTTAAACTGTCTACACCTACTTCATTAAATATGATATTTATTTAATGTAATTTTTATTCTTTGTAAATTATTATTAACTTAAATTTCAGAAATATGTTGAGAATGTCAAGCAAGATGCCAGCATAGGAACAAACATTCTTCGTGTGTCAGCTTCAGATGAAGATGCTGATAACAATGGTGCTATCGTGTATAGCTTAAGTGCTCCGTATAATCCCTCTGATTTAGACTACTTTGAAATCCAGCCAGAATCTGGATGGATTGTTCTCAAGAAGCCTCTAGACGTAAGTACCAAAGTTTCCATTTGACCTGCTTAAATTTTCATTAATGACATGATTCAGTGTGAATATGGATATCATATTTGCATTCATAAGCTATGGTTTTTTGATACATTTCAAATGTGTACAATGATTATAACCTGATATGCTTGTTCAGTTGCTGATTACTCTGCACATAAATGTTTGTCTTTTTTCAAGGATTTTATATTTTAGGAGTTGCTAGCTTTTAGTTTTTTTTTTCAATTCCTGAAGCTAAATCACCCTTCAACAATAATGAAAGTAGTAAAAACAGACTTTGGTAATCGCTTCAATCACTGTTTGATAAGGAAATTTACCTAAAGAGGGATCACTGACCTTGCCTATCTATTATACTTTTTTCTTTAAATGCTTCCTCTTTAATTCATTTTATGAAGTCATAGATATGCCTTTTGTTTAATTTGGAAGAGTTGGCAGTATTCTGTTGATTTGATTTAAGAGTTAAATATATTTTCCTTAAATATTTTTATTTAAATTATTATGCTTTAATGTTATCACTTAATGTAAAGTTTATTAGAAATGTAGAAGTAATCAAATATCCTTACTATTTACAATCTATTCAAAACTTAAAATTGTAAATTAAATCTCTTCCTAAAAGTATCTTTAGTTTAAATAGATTGTTTGAAGGGTCATAAGTTGCATGTGTGATATTTGATACTACTGTCCAGCTCTTCCTCAAAACTGCACATATATTATTTATGAACCTAAGATATTTCTGAAGATAAATTCCTCCTTGTATCATATTCCTGTTTATCATGTAAGCCTGTTCTATATTCCCTTTAACCTCTGGTAACAAGTTGACTTTCTTGCATTTGGCTTTTCAACTATTTAAGTTCAACTGCATTGGTAGTGGTATCTTATGACTTTAATGCAGTGATTGATTCTGGGGGTATGTTCTGGTAAAATTTTTCATTTTTCTGATTGTGAGTGTCTGTGTGTGTGAGATTGAGTAAATTTGGGTTTTTCAAGGTACACATAAAAGTTTTCAATTCACACTTTGATTTTTGCCATGAATTTTTTGTCTGGTGCAAATTCTGAGCGGATTTTAGTAATCTGCACCAGATACAATTTGAATAATACTTTTCATATGGATTAAGGAAAGTTTCATGTTATTTTTGATCATGGGTCACTTGTTTTACGTTTGCATTAAATTACATTAATTTTTTCAGAATATTTTATTTTGTTTTTTGTAAAACATTTATGTGTACAAAGAATGCATTGATGGTATACCATATTAACATATGAAGTGAATATGAGAATGTATGTTGGTTGGGAGAGAAAGCAGGTAATCCTGAGAGGATATGTATATATTGGACCGTATGTACCATCTTGGTTTGATAGTCCTGTGTACATAATTATTGAATACATACAGACTAAAGAATATCTTGTGCTTCTTGCATTTATATTGATTATGTTAAATCACACGTTTATTTATTTTGCTAAAGGTGTATTTTCCATTTTCACAGTCAATTATCTTGAATATTATTTGTTTCTACGGCACTTACCTTAAGTATTTTTGCCCAGTACATATACTTCACTGTTGACTTCTTCTTAGTTATTTTTAAAAGATAATGATTTATATCCTCTATTTATTGTATATAACATTTACATGTATATACTGCGTCAACCAATCAATTCCATTTTGTCATTAACACAAAACCCACTTTGTCTTTTGGCGGTTTTGAGTGTACTCTGAAGTATATGTTTTTTTAGTGATGGAGCATTTTGCTTGTGAGAAGAGGAGGTTTTAAAACCAAATGCTTTTTTTCTCATCGAGTTTTTGCAGTCCTTGGTGAGCAACGGTGGTGGCGTGGGGCTTGGGGGCTCATGTTGTTTTTGGCCCCTCCCTGGCTGCTATGGTTTTGATGCTAACCACCTCCCTTTTTTCCAACTTTTTTGGGGCTGAAACTGACTTTTGCAGGACTTTTTTGTTAAGAGTCCTGCTAGGCCCCACCTTGGCTAACACTTTTTTGAAGGCTGTTTTTTGACTGGTTGAAACTGTTTTTTCATCCCCAAAAATAACCAATGTTCCCCCATACCCCTTCAAAACCCCCAAAACCTGTTCCATCCAATGAGAAATTTTTAATCAACTTTTTAAATCAGTAATAGCTAAGGGTCTGGAGAGTATGTATAAAAGAGAGAACTTTTTCTTTTTCCATGTCTTGCCACTTCCTTCCCAGCCATTTTCCCACAATTTTACATTAATTGCTATATTATATTGAGGTGAAATGACCTGTTCTTTGTGGTTTATCCATATATGAGTTAGTGAAATGATTTTTTATTGCCTTTTGTCAAGCTGTGCTTTGATGTAAAGCAAGGGAAGAGGATTTCAGACATCCCTAATTATCATGCAGTTACTCAATTGATTAAGAGAATTTTTTTGAACCATTCCGGCGAGGAGCTAATCGAAGCATTTTTTATATTCTTATATCTATTTGTGGAAACTGATAGGAAATTCTTTTATATTCTCTCTATAGTTTTGAATCATTTCAACTGTTTGTATGCAGTTGTTCATCATCCTTACTTCTTACCTTTTGTCCTGTTTATGTGAAAAGCAACAATTTTGATGAACTAATTTCTAGCTTCTGGAGCGGTGTGTGGTCATTTGGGAGAAGCTTTACTTGGAAGATTTTTAATAACTCTGCAGGGTGGCTTTCAGTGACTTTAGAGAGAGAGAGAGAGTGCTGAAGGGATGGCAAGATTTTTTGTGAGTGCACTACAGCAGTGTTTTTTTTTGTGTGCAATCAGCTATAGATGGCAGAAAAACACCTCCCATATTTTTAAAGGGAGGTTTCAAAGCATAACTCTATGAATCTATACATATAAATGCAGCCGTAGTGGCAAAGCTCAGCGAGATATAATGGCTAAAATAATATTTAGAGAGCAATAACGGCGGCTTTTGTCTACAACAGTTAGAAAATATTACGTGGCTCTCACATAAAAAATTTTTGCAATGGAAATGGGTCATACTTGAAAGAGGCATGGTGATTTTTAGGCCTCCATATGTCCCATTTATCCCTCTTTTTGGTGGCAATAGGGAAACAGGAAGAAGGAAAGATCAATTACCAAGAGACCCTTATGTTTGACTCTTCAAACCGTTAGTTTTTCATCCTCTAAAAGAAAGAACAATAATATCCTTCCCTCGAAAGAACCTACACTCCCAGATATCCTTAAAAACCCTCATTCAGTGACACAGTTTTTATTTTCATCAAGTAGTCATTTCTTTTTCCTGAGTTATTTTTCCAAGTCAACTTGCCTCAGCAATCTGAATCCTCTGTTTATCCTTTCCTTAACACCCCCTTCTCAGCATTCACTTGATATTTTCTTACCCACCTTATCCGTTTTATTGATGTTATCTTTATTTTCCTTATTTTATGTGAATTGCATCATGTTACTAATTTTGATAGCATGGAATATTGCATGCATATAATTTCTCTTCTTGTTTACTTTTATTTGATTGCACTCTTTCTGTTCTTCGGAAATGAACCACAACAAAGGGATGTTTTCCAGTAAGTAGGTGACTGTATTTTCTAATTTTGAATATAATTAATTAAGAATCAGTATTGAGCAGTAGTGTGATAGTCTTTAGTCATAGTTCATATGATGTGGCACATGGATACTCATTGGCATTTGATATAAAAGAAAACTCACAGTTTTAACAAAAATGATTCAAAGTACCCTAATAGTTTAGCTGACTAATTGAAAATCAATGATTGTGGAATATTTAATGCAAAAGCTTTTTTAATTTTATATCTCTCCAAACACACCTTATGAAAGAGATAATGCTGTAAGTTTTGTGTGAAGGGTGTGTTACTTTGACTTTTTGACTTATCATGTGTGTTTATTTCTGTGTTCTTTTCATGTGATTTTTTTATGTTGTTGCTTTAGATAAGAAAATATAGTATTGAATAGTAGACATGTTCATGTGAGATATGAAAGAAGCCTTAGAGAGAGGTGGGGAAGAAAAGGATTGGAATATCTTACTTGCCATTTCTATTGATCATTCCTAATTATGATGCAGCACTTTGAAAGGTATATTACCAGGAAAATTGTTTTACAGGAATATAAAATTATTTCAGTTGTGTAATATAAAGAGAAAAATTATCTTTACTACTGCTCACATATTTTTGTTAATAAAGATAAACACAACAAGAGCTAAACTCTGAAGAAATTCTGTAATGACTTCCAATCCTCAGATTATTAGTGTGGTTGCACATATTCACTCTAATTATGGACACTTACTGACTAGGATTGCACTGATTTGCTTGATAATCATCAGCCTTGAAGTTTTAAAGACTGTGATCATTCTTAAAGTGGGTGAAAAGCATGATATAGTAAATACCACCAGATCTCTCTCAGTCAGGGCTGGTATTCAACTATAAACTGATTCATCATGATATCTCATCTATGGTAATTACTAGTATGATTTTTCTTGTCCTCTGTTTAACTTTGGAAAGGTGTTGAATTCATTCCTGCAATGCCTCATTTCACTTGCTTTTTTGAGATGTAATTTTGCACCAGTTCAGGTGTCGGTATGTTTCAGTGGAAATAATTATCTGAAAGTACTCTATTTAATGAACATTTCTCTGCACTATTCTGCATATGAAGAACCACATCTGTTATCTGCTCAAATAGAATTGTATATTTTCCTTGCATTCCCCATCTCTCTCTTTGGCTTGTATCATTCCACAAAAGCTTTGAAATGCTTATCATCAGCCCAAGGCCTCTAAATTAGCATGGCAGACAATTATAATTCATTAATTAAATTTCAATGTAAAAAATCATTGTTTAACTAAAATGTATAGTAGCTAATAAGATTGAAAGATTTTCATTGTAAGAGGCCTTTTACCAGGAGCTGAAAGAATAGGATATTGATAGCCTGAACATTGTTTAAAAAATTAAGTATGTTTGTTTGTTTTTATTTATTTTTATTTATTTGTATATATTTTTTGGGATTGCTTGAGTTAGATTTCATCATTAGCTGGAGCTATTCTTTTCAAAGTAAGGCAGAGTATGTTAATATAGATATTCAGTCATCATTTTTTCATTGAACAGAAAATATTGGTTATCATTGTGTTACTAGATTGGCTTTTTTCCATATTGGTTTTGAAATCTTTACCCAGGGAATTATTACAACTTTGGCGTTAGATTCATTATATTTTGGCTACTAAATTTTTGCCTGTCATATTTTTTCCAGTAGACAAATTTTTTTCATTGATTTTTTTTATTTTTCAACTGAGTGAATTAAAACTCAGTTTCTCCTGCCTTATTTTGAAAGTGCTCTATGCCATAAAATACCTCAGTTGCTTTTGTTTTTTGTACATAAGTGCCTAACCTGTAACCTCATCACTCTCACCTTTCTCCAATCCCCACGACAACCAAAGATATCTCATGTTGACGCATTTTTTTCCCATTTCCCCTTCACCCTTTTTTTTGAACCTGTCCCATCTTCCATCAAAAAACTACCTAATTGGACCGTGCTCTGAATCCAAACACCGTTGTTGTCCCAATGACCATCCGACCGTCGGGCGATGCCACCAAAACAAAATGCGCTTCTCAAACTTGCCACGACTCTCTGCTTCGCCGCCGTGTGGCATCTGTGCCAACCAACGATGGGGGGTCGAACTGAACCCTTCACTTACACACGCCCAGCGTGAGCGCTACCGGCTGCGGGTGCGTGCTTCTGACAAGGGAGAAGGAACGCCATCCTTCGCAGATGTGGATGTGGAACTGGACGTGGTAGACAGGAACAATAAGCCACCAGTTTGGGACACTTACACTGGCGGGGAGCGTGGACCCGATGGGCCCATCGTTCGTGTCCCAGAGAACGTGACGGTCGGTACGGTTGTGACCTCCATGAAGGCAAGGTTTGTATGGCCTCCAAAGGCCCCCCTTAGGCCTCATTAGGTGAATTAAGAAAAATACCCATTATTACCTCTGTCGTCTTGCTAGTGCTGGTAATGATCGTCAGGCAAAAACGGAAAAAAAGACTGTTTCCTGCCTCTGTCTGCTGTTGAAAAATATTCAGCTTCAGTCATGTTGATGTAGCATTAAGATGAGATGTATTATCTGAAGACCACGTTACCCTTAATGAAGACTCAAAATTCCTGATGCTTTGCTACTAATCCTGCAATTTCATCCTCTTGAAGGTGCTCCAAGACTATGCTAGAGTAAAGGCTAGTTGTTGATTGAATTTCATCTTTCCATTGTATACATACTATTACACACTCAAATATACACACATTATGTGTAGATATAATTACGTGATAATTAGTTGTAAGATTTACTTAAAAGATTTATTTTAGGGCAATAGAGAATAATAGCCAAAGAGAGTTCCACCCATGAATGCTGAGCAGTCACTTCATATATTGATTCAGGCAAAGAGGGTTGATTTCACTGCACTCATACACCATGCACGATTGTGAACTTACATTTGTTTGCATATTTTTGAGTGAATCCCTCTTTCTTTTGTTGTGGCGTTGCTGGGAGTTTCCTGTTTTTCCTGACAAAACTACTTTGCTTCAGGAAAGTTGGATGCAGAAGCCATCTGTGCCCCAGTTTCTCATACCCATATGACTAATCACTCATTCTTTTCAGCTTAAATTTAGTTTAACTAACTCTTACTAACTGTAATCTTTTAATTTTTATGAAATCTCTGGATGGAACACTGAGCGTTTTCACCCACATGGTTCTGATTGTTCAGCCATGCCCCATGTATCACGTTGTTTGCACATCATCATCTCATATTACTGAGAATACACTCAAAAACAATGAACAGCGTCATAGTTTAATTTCAGTGTCATTTTTCCCAGACGTCCATATTTTTCCAAGAAGAATGGTTTTTTATACTCGTGTCAATAAGTTGTATCGGTGTTGTGTGGCTTTTATGCTAAAGTATCATTTAATAGCTTTTTTGTACTTTGTGTAAACCTTACACTGTAAGGTAGGAAAAGAACTTTTACCATCTAATGGCATGTCTGTTAATCAAAAGCCTGCCAAAAAGAAAACAAACTATTTTTATGTCTTGTTTTTTGCTTTTTGGACAAAAACAATAATCGCGAAAAAAAACACATTACAAATATGATGGCGGACATCATCTACCACAACCAATACCACATGGCCGGTGACTGCACATTGGCATCATCCACATCGGCTCTAGCGGGAGACTTACAAGTTGGAGGCAATGGCACAGGATAAGGGCTACCCCCCTCTTTCAAGGACCGTCGAGGTTCAAATAGATGTGGTGGATCGGGCTAACAATCCACCAGTCTGGGATCATGTGGTTTACGGCCCCATCTACATTAAAGAAAACTTGCCGGTTGGGGCTAGAGTTGTGTCTGTTAAGGCCAGGTCTGTTTGCTGCAGCAGATATATATTATATATTTTTACTTTGGTCACTGTCTAATCTACCTCACTCCTTGTTCCTCACCATTCACAAACCTTGGCTAACCATCCTATATTGTCAGTCAGTTTCAATAATTCAGCTGCTATCACATTCACTTTGGGAGCTTTAGTAAAATATGATGGTGGCTTGCGATGGATGGGAGCATTTTTAAAGTTCTGTTTTTTCCCACTTTAGTTGAGCTTTTCATTATATTACATTATGTATTGAATTTCTGTAGTTACCTTTTTTCAAAAACACGATAGACTATGTTGTATCATCATAGACATTATTGTAAAATATGTTTGTGTTTAAACCAATTTTTGTTTTCATTTTATGGAACTAACTACTAACATGTGTTTTTAAATTTTGAATTTTTCATGATTTTGAAAAGGAAATGCTCTCTGAAGGCTGTCTGTAAAACAAAGCATGCTTGTTATTCTAATTCAGTTTTTACTGATGTAGATGTGACTAACCTTACTTATTGTATTTTCTTATAAATATTCTGTGTATGATAAATGTCAATGATTTTTTATGATCAGAGTTTGTTCTCAAACTTTGAACTAAGAAGTTTTTTGTTACTTTCCATTTTTCAATGAAACAGTTTGTAAATAATGAACTTAAAATTTTGGCCATGTGGAATTTTAAGTATGCTTTGTTCTACAGTTGCTGAAAGTAAAATACAGGTGTTGGTTCTCCTCTTGAAAACTCTTGTTGTGTCAATCAATACCTGGATTTGGCACGAAAAATACCTATGAAACCTAAAATCCCTCCTGTGATTTGACTGTTTTTCATTTTTATGGTCTTGCACGGCATTGTGGGAGATTTTCCCCATTATATTTTTAGTGTTTTTGCACGAAGTGACAAACCCTATATACCCTCACTCATTGCTGCACATAAGGGAATTTTTAAAATTCAGAAATCTTAAAGATATAAATGTAGTCACTTTTTGCCTCCAGTAAAAATTTACCTTTTTCTCTCTTTTTTATATTTTTGAAGTTCATAATGTTTAAAATTCTTTTAAAGTGATTTATAGTTGAACAGTAATGTTTTATATTACTTTAAATTGTACAATCAGGTATTTTTTAGGATTTTAGTCAGCAGTTTAGATTATGTCTTTAAATGCAGTCCTTATAGTGACCATTCACATTCCTGGAGAATAATGCTTTTCTTGGTGGTGGATGCACAATGAAAATATGCCACTGATTCCTGAATTAATATTTTCTTGTAGCTCACTGACAGAAAACTCATAGATTGTGTTAGATTAAACTTGTACTTGAAAGAAAACATTATATTTCAGATGTGAGGAATGGATGTTCACATTCTTTATTTTGTAAAATATCAGTGATGTATAAGGATGGATTAAGCAAATATTACAAATTATCAGGAGGATTACTCAATGCTTCCTGCCATATATATTCTGGAAACCAATGAATTTCTGAGTGAAATTTTGTGATGCTCATGTCTATGATTTCATAGGTACAGATTGATATCTGCTGGTTGTGAGATTTACTTGTAGGCACTTTTCGTATTTTGATATATATTTGGGTAAAACTATTGGTAGGATCTCAGAGTTTCAAATCAGCAAACAGAGCCATGAGTAGGTGGAATTTAATTTCTTTAGGTATTTTGATTTTCTAGCTTAAGATTTGTATGCTGACCTTCAAATTGAGTACAAAATCTCATTTCTCAGATTTCATGATGCCTTGGACCAAGCTGTTTAAATTTTCTATGATAGCTAATTCATGAGGTAAAAAATAATGCTAGGGTCTACTACTGATATATCATTGCTTTGTTGAGATACATTTTTCAACAACATAGAATATTTATGTGATTTATTTACTTTAATAAAACCAAGAGTTTGATATTAACAAAATCCCTTTTTTATGATAGCTGTTGGCCTTCATAATGTTGATTCTCCTTATTTTATGACTGCTGCTTACTCAGTTGTATCATATTCACAAATCAGTGTAAAACATTCATGTAAACAAAATACTGCTGGTTTTAATGAGACAATTTGAGTGATGGGCTATATATTTACATATATTATTTTTTGTAGACATTATCTCCCTTAAATTCAAAAGCATGCACATTTTTATGTGTAAGAACAATCTAGTTATCGCTTTTGGTGGAATGAAAGACTATGGTGTGGAAGTCACAGTTTTGGTATTCAAAAGAACAGTTTTTGCTATGAAGAGAAACTATTTTTGAACTCTTCACATAGCAGAGCTAAAAATGAAGATCCAGATCCACACCAGGTTGATCTAGCTGATACACTATGCCATAAATGTTTTTGTTTTTTGGGAATGAAGAGAATATTTTTGATTTTTGTGACATTTTTGTGGCATGCATTTTTTGCTGAGTAGATTTTTAATAGATTATTCTAAATAAGAAAAGCCATCATGGATGCCAAAGTAAGTTATAAATTGGCCATTTCTAGCTATTGTTTACATTCATAAAAGTAGAATGAAGACATTTTTTATTTTCAATCTCAATGAAACCAGCTATTTTTTAAGTTTAAGTGCTGCATGGTTGCATTATAGTGACTGTGTGGTTATATGTGATACTATCTAATCTCCAAGTTACTTCCTTGCCTGAATTACATAGATTTGTAGTTCATAAGCCAAAGGGCATCATAGTTTCTTAATTTAGTATAGAATTTAATAAAAGAATTGAAAATTACATGTGGGCTTTTAAGCATGAAATTTCTTATAGAAATGCCTTTAGCCCAATTAATATGCTGTCAATAATATTGTAGAATTTTGAGCTTTAATATTTCATGCAATATAAATCTCAAGGTTCAGTTAACAAGTAATAATTTTTAATAATTGATAATTTTTTTTGGAATTTCATGATATTTTTTATCTTCACATTAAATTCCTTTTAATGAAAAATAATTTTTTGAGTCATACATTTTTGGGCAACTATAATATTTTTTACTAAATGAATTAAATATTATATTTCATTTGAAAAATAAGGCCTTTGTTATCATTTGATATATACTTTGTGTTAATTATTCTAAAGTCAGTGTTTAATTCAGAATGATGTCTTTTCTCTTTTAATGCCCATACCTACAAATGGTGGTTCATCAACTTGGCCAACCCATTACTGTTTAATTCTTCATCACCACAAACTCCCATGTACCTTCTATTGTGTTAAACTATTATTTACTTCATCTTCTCAATACTGAATTTTGATCTTCTGAATATATATTTCATTGAATTTCCATATCAAAATTTTAATTCATTTTGTTTTCTTACCCTGACTTACCTACTCTCCTTTACCTACATCTGCCTGGAATGAAATATAGCTCTGGCATAGAGGGGAATCCAACGGTATTCTACCGTTTAATGCCAGGTTCTACGGCTCAGACCAACAAATTCAATACATTCTACCTTCAACAACGTTCTGACAATGGATTCACTTGGGCTGACATAAAAGTCAATCATCCCTTGGATTATGAAAGCATCAAGGAGTACAACCTTACCATCCGAGTTGAGGTAAAACTGTCATAGTAAAATAGAAAATCTTTGCAAACTTTTACATTGTACCATACTAATGATATTGCTAACAAAAAATTTTATAATCATGTGCATTTATAATGCTTTTTGTTACTTCATAGAATATTGTATCTTAGCTAGAGCTAACTAAATGGTGATCATAATTGAATTTAAATTGGTTAGTTCAATATTATTTATAAGTCATTTATTCACTCCACTCAGAATAATGGAGCCCAGCAGCTTGCATCTGAAGCTACAGTTTACATCATGCTGGAAGATGTCAATGATGAAATTCCACTCTTTACTGAGCGTGAGCAGGAGACAGTGCTAGAAGGAGAACCCATTGGCACTAAGGTCACCCAGGTCAATGCCATAGACAAAGATGGAACCTTCCCTAATAATCAGGTAAGGAATTTCTCTAATTTTTACAGCAAGAAAAGGAAATATGCTGCAAAGAAATGCAAATTCAAATAGCTAACTTTGGTAAAAATTTATTTAGATGATTTCATTTTCCTATATGATAGTTTATTCAATTTTTACAGTCATAAAATTTAAGGATTTTTGTTAAAGCACACACTGTGTAACATTATTTTATTTTACTTAAGGGTTAATTTTGAACCAACGTACTCGATCAAAGCAGCAAATAGCAAATAAATGTAGAAGAAAGTATACGTTCTTCTACATTCATTCTTCCACGAAGAGCTTTCAAATGTAAACATACATTTGAAAGCTCTTAGTTAAGATTCATCTGGTTTTCCAATATCGTGAAGGAAGCATACGCAGTTGTCTCCGGACGTACCGACGACGGAATGGAAAGGCGTTGTTACTTTAAGGCCTTCCTACGTCTCCCTCTTTCTTACTCCACGAATAATGTTCTAGGTTGCCCGTGTGCCCCCATACACATCCATAAAAGAAGAGGCCGCAAGGGATAGCCTCTAGCCTCGCTCATGTCTGACCTAACTCTTCACTCGCCGCTTTCTTTTTGGGCTCAGTAACTTCCATAGCATACGAACGGCCTGTTGGACTATAGCGCTCTGCCAGAGGGCACCAACGTTCTCCATCCCCGAGAAATCTGCGCCAGGGTCCATTTTATTCAGTCTCTATGGGATACGAAAACTTACCTTGTACGAAAGGAAAAGAGGTGTTAGGGAACTATTCCACCCGTAGGATTTACCTTTTCTCCTCAAAGAGGTCGCTCAATTAAAAATGATCGAGATATAGTCCTTTGTAACGTACTGGAATGTGTTTTGAATTTTGCAGACGTGGTCGATAGGGCGAAGTTTCTCTTTGCGGTGGTCTGAGTTTTATAAGAGTGGGATTTTTGTTCGATTCGAGCGCCCGGCGAAAGGGGACGATGTTCAGCGAAAGTCATCATCATGAAATGAAATGGCAACGTTCCAAGATGAATCGAAAAAAGTACGTAGAACTATTAGATTTGCTTTGACTATAAGCCAACACTTTGATGAATTATCTAGCAAACTGCGGTAGGAATAGGCTGATGAGATAATTAATGTAGAAGAGTTTCGTGTTACTAGAATCAATATCAGCGAAATAAAGAAGTAAATTTACATCGATTTCACGTACTGTCGATTATCATATTTTATGAAATTCACAGAGTCAGGCGAGATGTAATGGAAATCCATCATGTAAAATGAAGGAAACAGAATCGTACTTTTTCAAATCCTCAGGCCTGAGGATGACGATCATTCGTCGAAACCGGTCGTGTGAATAAATTCATGTGGAAAAAGTACGATTCTGTTTCCTTCATTTTACATCATATTTTATATTTATTCGTGGTAATTCGTTATAACTCCATCTCGTATATAACTACTAGTCACAGAATCACTTAAAAGGCAAAATAGTAATTAAAATTGAAATATTGGATTTTAATTAAATCAGTCCTTCAAAGAAATTTCTCTTATTCATTCTGTTCTAATATTTGTTATTATGAACCCAGAAATGTAATTACGCTGTGGTTATAATGAACTGCTGGCTGGCATCTCCTTGAGTATATCGAAGGATTCTTCAGAATAAATTAGGGTTTGCAGCTGCATATCAGTTAGCATCCCTTGCTGCACGGAAAATTTATCGGTGGACGCAATAACTTTATGCGTTTTTAGAAATTAAAAGCTTTCTATTGAATGTTCACAATAGTGGTAATTTGCGACCTCGTTGTTTTAAATATTTTCGCATGGATTTGGATGCTTCATGTATTCCTTTATTCGTGTGACCATTTTTTTTATCTTATGAACCAAAAGAATTAAAAGGGAGAAAGGATTTTTCCGAAGAACGCCATCATAATGAATGAAACGTCCCTTTTTTCTCTATCGAGAGCTTTATTTCAATTTTTTATATTACCGAAACCGAAAATTAAAACAAAACAATTCTTACAGCCCTCGTTTGTTATCTATTCGATTGTCACGGACGAGTAATTGACTACGCCATCAGAAGAGCTCTGCCATTTATCCGCATCTGGAAAATCGGAAATGATATTTACACTTCATTCCCAAATCCTTTTTAGCAGTTCACAGATCTCCATCTTTCCTTTTTTGATCGTTATTTTCATTGAGCGCAGTTCACGCAATGATATTACCAGTTGATGGAATTGTCGATGCGAACTACTTTTTATTATTTCTCCACGCGATGACTTTTTCGGATTGCGAGCGATGAGTCGGCGAAGGAAATTACAGGGAAAATCCATAGGGCGTGGACGCGTGTTTTTGTGGAGGTGCTTTTATGTGTAGGCCATACTCATACCCACGCATCCGATTTTAAGTGTTCGAGGTGATTAACGTTTTCAGCCAATCAATACCTCAATCACATGGAATGTGAATCGCGGCGAACTGTTTCTGCAAAATTCTAAATAAGCCCGAATGGTCCAGCTCGGAAATGGAAGAGAAATAAAAATGCCTCTTTGTAAACGGATTCGTGAGTAACGAGGACCACGTGTCTGAGTGGTTTGCCTTAGCCATTCGAAAATTCTTTTTTCTAACTCACAGCGGCCCAGCGATCGTTTTCTCTTATGATTAAGCCTGTGGATCACTTTGAAACTTTGTCACGGATATCGCAGAATTTTTCTCGGATGAGCAAGAGTGAAAGAAGCTTTTCTCTAGTTGCATGATAAACACTTAATTCAGATTTTTCAAATGAGAAATAGAGTTGGAGGTAGTGTAGTGGAGCATGGTTAAGGATTCTAGTTTTCGATTGGTTCGTGTATTTGCAGGATCTTGTGCCATGAAAACTGAAAGCATATACTATCGAAGCATTTTGAACTTGTAAATTGGTAGAAAATAACTGAAATATCAAAGTTTCGTCAAATACCTCTTAATAATTATCAGGTGTGTAAAATCTATCCGGCGGACCGTCGGATTTAACGTATGCCATATTCCGCATGAGTAGCTGTTCGGATAGGTCAACTTCGATAAACCGAGATTTGTGACTGATTTGTCTGAAGAATAAATCGAGAATAAATCCATAAGCGTGTAACAAATATATCGATATCGCGTTTTCAAATATTTGCTTTTATTCTTCCCCACCCGTCTAGGAGTGTAGTTGGATCAGACTGTAGCGATGAAATATCGTCGCTTGATACTAAACTGAAAGACTTAGCGAAGCTATATTCTTTAGGAAGTAGGTCGCCGTTTTTCCAGTTTCATAACGCATTTTCGGGATTTATATCTGAAGTTGGTGATAGGTCACTCGGGAAGCAGAAAATTGAATTCCACCATAAACCATCAAGACATCCATCTCGGGTAATATTTTTAGAAAAATAATCAAACAAAACAGAATCCAGAAATATTTTATTGAAACATTCTGCACTTCTCGGTACATTTCCGCTTTATTTCTCTTCACCGAGCGCGTGTAATTTATTAGTTCGTCATTCGAGAACCGTGGCGCATTTTCGATCCAACTGAGTTTCAAGCACGCACTTCAAAACGAGCTCTGGAGGCCATCTTGATCACCTCGTTAAAATGTGAGATCTGGAAGAGCGCCTCGGTGATGATTACTTCGCCTTGATGCAAAAGAATGAGGAACGCACCGTCGCACCGATACGCAAACAGGCGCGAGGCAGCCGCCGGATAGGCGTGAGTTATGAAAGTATTCCGCTCTAAAGAAACTCCCCCGGATTATGAGGAAATTCTTAACTTCGGTGCGCGCTTCGAAACTTCTCCCGAGTTTCCGATGCTTCCTCCGCCAAAGTTTTCATGGCATTTCGAATCCTCGCTAGAAGTACGTCGTTTTAGAAGTTTTCGAATTATCTCTCTCTCCTGAAGTTCGCCGGCGTCGAGATTTAGGGCGTGCTTCGACTCCAAAGGCTACTTTCGTCAGCCGTCTCTTTTCGGGACTATTTGTCCTTCCGGAGAAGCGGTTGAAGTAATATCCTACGCTGAAGGATCGCCCGGTTGCGTCGTCGGTGCGGGCTTTATAAACTAATCTCGCGATATCTTCTGAGTGTCCGTCGTGTTTTGCTCTTGAAGGAGAGAGGAATCCACGTGGAAAATAAATGGTTGTTTAGGAGTCCGTTCAGTACTCAAAATCTTCGAGTGAGTTACTTTGGAAGTTCGGTATCCGTGGAGAATCCTAAATGTTTATGACGGCAACCTTACTTTTCCGGAGGGAAGATAGACTGTTATAATATAAGAGTGCTAGTGAAGAGAAGTGCGTTAGAGTTTAAGAAGGATTGCTTTGCTAAGTTGCATTGAAATGATGGTTTGAGTTGTGAAGTCCAAGTTGTATTCCTCAGTTGCGTCGTGGGAAAATTTTCATCACATAACTGAAAATATCCATCGCCTCCTGACTATCCCACGCAGATTTCAGATGTCGAGTGCACGTGTATCTACCTCTTATCTTTGAACCTTTACCAAATATGCATGTTTTGGTTCGTAATGTCAACAAGTAACTCAATGGAGAAAAATCTATGCGCTCTTTCTCGATGCGTATGTATATGCGTTGGAATGATTAGAAATAGCGGTTTCTCTATATGCCTTGCCCTAAAACATATTGCGCTTTCCTTTTTACTCCGGAATTATTTCTCCAACCTTTAGCAATTCTTTTCAGTAGCTCTTCTTTTCGAAGGGAATATTCAAGGCTTTACTTTTTCAGTCTTCTGCACTCTCTAACCCAATTTTAATATAATGAGGACTTGCAGAAAAATCTCTATCTCTATCTTTAATCCCTATCTCTGATTCTTCGTCATAAAAATTTTAAGGATACCGATTATTGGATAATATTGACTAAACCCTCTTTAAGGGAGCTGAGAAGAAAAACCGTTAATGCTGAGCTACTAGTCCTCGACAACCTTGTGTGCGTCATTATTCTGTTTTAATGAAAATATGATAAAATACTCTGAGATTGGAATTTTTTGAAAAGTTATTGAAATATTTTCGGCCATTTCTACTTTTCCTTGTTTATTACCATCCTTTATCCTTCGACTGGTAGCATGGTTAGTCCGACTTGTACGAGTATTTTTTGAGTTCATTAATGACCTTTTCTTACTTTATCCTCTTATATGCGATTTTTTGCGGGTTGATTCATTCCCAATGATAAAAGGCTTAAATCAAGCAGCAATCGTTTACCTCCTCACGATATCAATGCGCAGTTTTCTTAAGCATTTTCCAGTTGTAAAATGCAAACATAAAAGCGAAGAAGTGCTATCCGTCGCTTTTGAATATATTTAATTGAAACATTTGGTACAGATTGCCTTATGAGAGAATTAATGTTCTTATAGAGAATTAATGTTCTATTATACCGTTATAAAATTATCAGTGAGCATATGGAAATACTGACGTAAATCATCGCTCTTCAAATCCATAGAAAAGGCAATACCGCTACATCGTTCGACATGGCATTATTTCAGCTCACCCAACAAGTTACTGTTATTTTTGGCCGTCATCGGTTTTCTGGTAGAACGAAAGGTTGTACTTTTCACATTTCTCACTCTCTGTGAAGCGTGTTGTCCATGTTCCAGAATATCAATTGCATGTGGCGAGTTATCGCATTTCCAACACTCCTTTTCATCGTGAACGGGTTGGTTGGAACTCGTTGTAAACAGACTATTAGGGTTGACTTATGGTCCACATCACTTCTCTTTTGTATGACCGCCCGTTAGTCGTAAACTGGTTGAGATATGGAAATTGACTTTTCTTTGTTCCAGCCAGAACTACAGCGCTACGTTAACGACCTTATGTACCGCAACTAGTTCAGTACAGTTGATTTTATTTGTTTCCATGTAAGAAAAGCGTTTTCTTCTTTTTTTCATCTTAAATGAGTGGAAAGAGATAATACTTAGTGATTGTATAACATATTTTTGTTTAACATTTACTATAAAGTAAATTTAGTGGAATTCTTGTGAACCTTTTTTTTACTATTAGTAACGTAGTGTCTGGAAAATAATCGAAATATACTTTATGGTGAACTGAAAATATTTAAAAGTTAGATTTGTTGGTCATTCTAGGCCTAAGAAATTATTTTGGTCAGTAGATCCAAACTTATAAGTTGAAAGTTATGGAATCGAATTTTCTTAAAAGATTCTGATGAATCATAGTTGTAATAGCTCCATTATTTTGGTGAAAGGTTTTTTAAGTCATTGAATTTGGATGGGTATCTTCTATCTATCTTGCTTCGCTCGCAGATATTTTACGTGACACGATAAGAAATATGATATATTGATAAAATAATCGATAAAAATTCGATAACGATGGAGCAAACATCGGTTGTTAAAAATCAATTTAATAATACTTATATGTCCTGGATATACCGAACAAATCCTTTTATTGTTACTCCATGGCAATGGATATCAATAAATAAGTAGTCTTGTTGTTATTATTAACTTAAACACATAGGAATACTAGGTTAGAGAATTTTCTAGACCCGTTAAGGTGTGAATCTTGATAAGAAATACTGAACTAAACCCAATTTAGTGCTGCTGTATAACTAAAAATTTAAATATTTGTGATATTTAGAGTTAAATATATTTCTGCTAAAAGTTAATGTATGATTATTATCTCTTGACGTGATGAATATTCTAATGATTATAAATCAAAAGTTCAGTGAAAATCAGTTTATCATAGTGAATGAAGAGACATCAGGTCCTCATGTTCTTAAATAAGACTCACCCATCAAACTCGACCTCGAATTTTTCGTGATTTTTCCGCAAGGGGAAATTTGGTTGCGGTTCGCGAGATCTTTTATCCTTCAAGATTTCTACGGTAATGGTTCTGAAAGAGACCTGCGAGTGACTATGAGTGAATGCCGCGTTTGACGGTTCACCGGATGCACGCATCAGAAAGATTTCCATCCATATTCATTCTCAGGAACGAAAGGAAAGACAATAAATTTCATCCTTGACTCAACGGAATGAGGTGGACATAGGAAGAGAAGCTTAGGTTGAAAAACTCGGAGTAGAAGTGACGTAATATACCGTAGTTTTGCTCACTGAAATTTTGGGAATTGAAAAATCTTTCAAAACGCAGTAACTGTGAAATCCTAATATCGCACGCGAGATCAGTTTGTTTACTTCCAACTGAAATGAGGGCAATAGTGACTGACTTTCGTCAAATATATAATTCGTCCGAAAATTTGTTGCTGAAAATAACTGGATATAATTTCTGTGTTCAAATAAACAGAGATAATAAAAGAGTGTCATGTATGTACAAAAGACTGTGTAAAACAAGCATGGATATCGCGGCATTAGCGGAGCCTCGCGGAACTTAAATAATTTTGTTTAAATAGCTAATTTGTTTGTCGAACTAATTTACGAGGATTCTTCGCTTAAAACGAGATTTCCATGAAACCGCTGTGCTTGTGCTGTATGATTAATTGCGTATATGATTTATATACGGATAATTTATCACATTAAATGAAGGACTGGATTTTTAGCGAATCTATGATATGCACGGAGTCTGATTTAACAGTGGATGGATTTGCTTGGCAAGTTGTGTGATACTTTCCTGTCGAAGGGCATGTAAATATATTTAACTATCTAGATCAATGCTTATGGCATATTTTTCACTGTTTGAATTAAATGGACTTGAATTCCAATTTCGACGTACGTGAGGATTACGCTAAGAATCCTCCAACGGATATGCAATTAATTAAATTCATTCATTTCTCTAAACTCTAATTTTGTTGACTCTTTAATGAAAACCAATTTTGTGTTTCAACTGCTGATTAATAACGTGAAATAGTTATTTCTCTTGTCCAGTTTTTTATATAACATCCTCATTAACGTTTAACTACCGCCATGTCTCTAGATTTTCTTCTCGGCTTGTTCGTAATTGCTTGCTTTTGTTTGGTAGTGCCGACTCGGTGTAGTGCAGCTCAGTTCAGTGTAGCTCAGTACATATAGAACATTTTCAAAATATTTTCTGCGAGCTGGTATAATCATTTAAACAATCCTTAATAAATAATAAACACTCCTAAATTCTGAAGTATTCCAAGTTGAGATAAGATTTCTCTCTTAGATGTAACAAATAATAAAAATCTTCTACTTGCAAGTATATTCATTTATCCTAAAATATGCATTGCATGCGAAGTTTCCTAGTTATTAGTGTTATATATTTCTTAAATATGATTGCTGTATGTAATTAATCAAAGATCTAACAAACGCTCTATTATATTGCTATTAGCTATGTTAGTACGATTAATTAACGGCAACAGGGCGTCATGAAGCTGTATTTTCCAAAGAGTTGTTCAGTTCAATTTTGGAAGCGCTGAAACTTACGAAATGAGCTAAAGTGGCCACAGCGAATTTCTTTATCATATACGAATCATATAATTGTAGAGCTTTCACAATTTATGAAGTTTCGTTTTCGTTTCGGAACTATTTCGGCATGTGCAATTATTCCGCGAAGATCATAAACAGTTGAGCTGTTTCGTTAACAACCTTTGAAGAGAAAATTGATTCTCATTCGGTCAGCAAACGATGCGCTTCCATCTCAAGAGATTTTGCAACCCTCGCTTTCGAAAAGGAGAGGATTAGCAGCTTATCTCCGTTGTCCTCGTCGCTCCAATCATCGGCAGAAAATTTCTGGCGACGTTTGCTTCGCCGTAAGCACGTCTCTTCCTCCCAAGACGACGCCTCATTGTAGCATCCGCCGCGTCAGATCCAGGAGCAATCCCAACCCGCAGAAAAGCTGTTAATGCCACGGACGGTGGACGGTGTGGAGTGGTGCCCGGGGAAAGGGAAAAGTAGTGGCGCTAAGGGAGTTTTGATGTTGGTCTCGGGGTGTGAGACGTGATGGTTCCCCTCGGGCTCCTCTGTCGTCTCTCTCTCTACCCCTTTTACCTCTTCTCCCTCACCTATTAATCTCCCCGCTCTTTTCTATGCTTTTATCTCACTTGGGTTTTTTATCGCCCTTCCTCTTTGTACCTTCGTAAATGCGTTTTCCTTCCTTTTTCGTTATGAGCTAGAGGAAGTTATTTAATTATATAATCTCAAAGGCGGAATTTAGCGTTTTCATTATTTTAAGAATGTTCAAAAATATGGTAACAAGGGATATTATTGTTTCACTAAATTAACTAGAGACTAAGTTTTTGTGAGAATGAAGTCTATCAAAATAAAAGCCTGTTAATTGAATGAATAGGAACGAATCTGAAAAATGAGCTTGAGACGTACTTATAAATATTAGTAGTACAAAAGGGGCCGCATGAGGGTTTGATAGTCTCAATCTCGAAAGTCTGGAAAAATCATTTTGGAAAGCCAACGTTAAACTTCCCTAATCCATGAAAAAGAACACTGCCTTTAGTTATTTCCCTGATGGCTAACCCAAACAACAATCGATTGCAATTGTTACGAAGCGAAATAAGTGGATATAATATCCCGAGATTTTACGAGTTACCGGGAAACGTGATTAGTGAGAGAGATAATCGCATCGAATTTTCTTTCGCATACAAACTTGCACGCCAATGAGGATTTTCTGCCTGTAATTAAAGGGAGGAAAGCTTTAAATTTCATGAAACTGTGTTTCGCAATTCCTATTAACGTCGTAATTATCATCCGGAAAGCCGTTTTCCTGTCGTTTCACTTCGAAAGTGTGTGATTATTTCGTCAATTTGGTATAATCACTTATTTACATCGATTTTTTTCCTGCATCAAAGTTAATTTCGAGGAACGGAATGGGTATCACGCGGTCCGAAACGTGCGTAACGATTGCCAACTGCCGTTTTAAGAGTACGTACAATTTCCATTGGGAGGTCGTCAAAGCAAACGATTATTAAAGCGGCCCGGCGTCCTCCGCGGGTCAAGTAAAAGTGAAGGAGTGAGGGAAAAGGGAGCAGGCAGAGAAAAACAGGCAATAAAAAGCGGGGAACAAAGCTAAACCCAGAAAGGTGATAGGAATACAGAATTATAAAAGAATCAGGTGTAAAGGATAGGTTTATTTTTATTGGATTTAGAGAAATGAAAGAAAGAAGATTGCAAGGGAAAATAGTTGTGGAATGGTAAGTGCTTGGAGAGATCAATAGAAAATAAGAGTAAAGAAATGATCGATGAACTACTAAGTAGAATTGGAGGCCCCCCGGATAGCCAAGTGGCTATTCGGGCGTAAGTAGCGCGTTCATCCTCTTAGATTGCGGTCCCAGGTTCGATATTCGGTGAAACTAATGTGTTGTGCTATGTGGAGAATGTGTAATATGTGGAATGTTGTAATATGCGGAGAATGATTCAGCTATCGAAGCACTTTAAAAAAATACTATACTACTTGAGTAAAGAAGCCTACGGCAGAAATAAAAGATACCAACTAGAGAAGCAGGAAAAGGATTGAAATAAAAAGAGCCAGGAAAAGAAAATAGTATAATTAGGACGGAAATATTCAGGTGAGGAAATGGAGAGCATAAATAGAGGCGTTGGAAACCCAACGGTATAATCATTATTTCATCTCGGGGTCACATTTCGCCAGGCTTTATATATTTTTATTACGTGACTCGCTTTGTTATTGTTACTTCACCGTATAATTTAACGACATTAAAAGAATGACTCTACCGGACAGTCGGCACAACTTCAGTTGCCACTGCGGGATGAATGTCGAATGTTGTTCAATTCCTCGGTTTGGACTCCGTATCCACTGCCATATCGATCTATTCTCGGGGATGCGAAGCTGCTAATAATTTATCACATGCATCTCAGTTTCCATTCCAATTTTTCCAATCTCATCCTAACGGAAGTGGTTCGCAGGGTTTTTCATAAGTAAAATAGGCTGAAAGAAATGCCAATGCTCTCTGGCGTTAGGTTTTAAAAGGACCGAGAAATGTTTTCTCTGGATTGGAAGATATTTTAAAGCGGACTGCTGTTAGAGGTAGTGTTCAAAATGTAGTATTTGTTACAATTGTATACTATAGGCCAGGGGTCTTAAATCTTTTTTGTGCAGCACACCCCTTGTTCTATATTTGTATAACTTAAATAGGGCTCCCTTTCACAAAAAAATTGAAGCATATAAAGAAGGAAAGAAATAATGGAAGTTATTCTTATAAAAGTATTTATTCTTGATTTTCACTTTCAGTATAAGTAAAAACACCACTGTCTTGTGAATGCCTTTCAGGTTTATAAATCTATCGGAGTTAGAAATAGATACTTTAATTTTTCCGTGAATCATATTATTCACGGAAAATTAATTGAATCCTATTTTGTATATGAACAACCGTTAGCCATTCCGCAGATTTTATTCAAACATAGGCGCCATCGACCTTCGCCTCTCCACAATTTCGGTGAGATTTATCTGTAACAGTTTTAGTGCCCTATGAAAAGCCTTCTCACTGAATTCAGCCATAGTGTCACGATAAGATCTCGCGGTAACTCGTAACTGAACGATGAAAGAAATGCCTCCGGATTAAGCGAAGAATACTCTCGTCAATTTTGTAAATGAGATCCTCAATCAATTGAAGATTTTTTTGGCGATTCATCGACCTTCATCGACCGGCGTAGGACCATCCTTTCCACTTAGAAAAGACGTAAACCTCCCGGATTATCAATAATCACAATCCTCCCGATGGGGTAGGCAGGCGCCAGCAGGATTCATCCTTCTTTCCCAAATTTAGATTGATTCTTCGCAGCTAAAGACCCCCGCTGTCTTTTGGACCATAACTCCTGCCGAACTGTGGATCATGTAAGGCCTGCTTCGATCGATGAGTGTTAAGACGAGCGAATGCCTTTTACCATTCACACAGTTTGATTGGCCTTCTGTCCTCCGCATCCCTCCAGGCCGTTGCTCAAATTTCACCTATTTCTCTCATTGCTATTGCATGCCGTATGCAGACTCCCGCGCAGTTCCCACGACGAGCTCCGGAGGCCGGTTCTTATTTATTCCCTCTTCGGCATTTAAGGCTTTCGATGGGCGTCCGATTGTCTACATCTCCCACGCTTTATTGGCCCTGAATTGCAGTCACGGGTGCAGTAAATCGTGTGGGATTGGTTTTATGACATCGGAATCTGCGCCCGGATCTGTTTTTCAGTCGACGCTATATCGTAGATTAAGGGATCGTAAGCTGGTGACTTTTAGGCTAGAAATGCGCAAATCCTTTGTGTGCTCTAGGTATTCATTATTTTTCTGTATTGGAAGTGGTTTTTCCGAGCGAACCCTTAATCATACTCGTTACGTATGTCTTGGGCTTGCTGGTGATTTTGACTCGGAAAAAAGTTATACGGATAGATAAAGTTAGTCCACTATTGGCCAACTCAAGTAATCGCTCACTCAACTAAAGGGAAGCTAATGTAAATGGATTTATATTGCACTTATCTCTGAAACCCACCTTTTCGTTTTCTCCTATGATCTGGATTAGTTGGGTGCAGTATTGTCTTTTTCATTCATTGTAATAGTTTAATTCTTATAATTTTCCACCAACGTGATTTCTTTTACGAAAATAGATAGTATACTGTGATATAATCATGGTTACAACTTATTTTTGCAAACAGCAGATATGTTGCTCAGATTTGAAAAATTGATTTCTTGTAGCAAAGGCTGGTAAAGCTAAGCATTTACTCATAACAATTCGTTATCGAAGTCTAACAAAAATTTAATAAAGTGATAATTGAATGAATAAATTATAATGAATAAATAATTGGTGAGTAATTAGTTTATACTTAAGAATAAATTAATTTTCGCTAAAAATCCTAGCCAAAATTCGCAACATTTTATTAAAATTGTGAAATGGCAAAGCATTACCGTTTCGTTCTTCTCTTGGGACTTTTTAATGGGAATTGATTATTGAACAACCCTTTTTTAAGTGGAAAGAATGATGAGGGACATAGCTGTACGAAGGTAGGTAAATTATCGAAATAAAGTAGAACCTAACTTCCTTTTTTATTTTAAACGAGAATTGATAATTGAAAACTTCTGAAATGTTCTTACTCATTACTGAGAATCTTAGTTAAATCTGTCTAAAAATCAGTAATAATAGCAATGCGATCATTATAATTGGAAATAATTTTTATTATCTTGAAAAGATGATTCAGTCTGTGGGTCACTGTTAGTGTCTATCACTTCTTCGAAATATATAATAAATAATTATAGCCGAAAAAATCTCATTTTCCGCGATGGAGATAACAAATAGCGTTCTTTGTGCGAGTTTCTCATTAAAACGTACGAAGAAGATTTTAAAAACATCCGGAAAAAGCAGTAATTTATGTAATGCGAGCGCTTTTAATTTTTTCGCTCCGTCCATTAGAAATTTTACCTCTTTGCGCCGTCGGTACGGAACGCGACGGGTGAAAAAAATGCAAGGATGGGTTTTGCATTTATATCTCGCTTTTCAGCTCCAATCTGCTTTTATAATTAGCCTCATTCTCGTCTCTCGAGGGATGAATTTTCAGCAAGTTTAAACCCTGACGATGCCTGACAGAGACCAGGCCATTAATACGACGCTATTCACCGAAAGTTTTCCCTCGTTTTATTGCATTTTTTTTGTCGCCGGGTTTTCTTTCATTTCCGCGCTCGAATTTATGGCGTTTTTAGAAAGAAAAACGGCGCTCAATTTTTTTTCGAAATTGCGCCGTTTAAAAATTTTCAGAAGAGGGATTTTTATTTTGTTTACTTTTTAGACCTAAATCCATTTACGGATTTATTGAAACTTTTCTCGGCTCGCAATGAGTGGGCGAATTCCATTTAAAAAAGGAGAAAGAGTCGCTCAAAAGAGCCCGGAGCTCTTACTTTATCCATACCTCGGCGGATAGGTGCTTCTGGTACGCCAAGTGAGTGTGCGTGTGTTTTCTCTCGAAAATTGACGCCCGATAGGTTTGCGGAACTATTTCTATTTCTGTAGCCTTTTTTTCTGTTTTTATGAGGCTTTTTTTATAGCGTGTGGAATTTTTTATGCTTACGAGAATGCTCATGTTTCTCTAACAGTTTATTTTACCTGGACAATAATGTCCCGAGCAGTTTGTTTTCTTCGTCGCCGAAAATGGTCGTTTAACTGTTTGCGGCTGCAGTTTTCAGTATCCCTTTTTTCTGCAAATGGAGTTTGTGGTCACTTAGTTGTCGCATTCAGGTGTACTGTAAGTGGGTTGCCTTTAACATATTATATATTTTTGTTTATTTTTTATATTCGCTCTGAGTTCGATGTTACCAGAGTTGGTTTGCATATCTAATTTGTTTGTGTTTTAATATCCACGGAGAATTTACTTCGCAGTGTTTTCGTCATTTTTAACTACTGAAATTTATCTTATTTGAAAAATTACGTATGGAACTTTCTAGTCCTCTAAATATCTTTCTTTCCTATCTCGCATTACCGATAGGAAATATCAGAAAATAAAAATTCCGCCGTGTCATAACGATATAACGACTAAAAGAGAATTTAAGCTTTCACAGCAAACTTCCTCGTGAGCATTTCCTCAATATATTTCTTATACCACAATGAGAAATAACTTTGTGATCGTCTTATCATTGATCTTGCCTTAGCTCTTAGAGTGTAAAATAGCGGATTATCTGGAATTTCAAAGCTTCAGAAACGGCAACTTCAGCGTTCCTCCCCATCTATCCCAAAATTTTTCTTTGAAAAAGAAATCTCTCGTTCAGATTTAATTATGAATCGTTGATGTTACACCTAATGGAACTATTTTTACCTTTGCCACTCAGAATAAATAATATTTATTATCTTAAATTGGACATTGAGGACTAAGAAGTTAATAAGTTAGTTGGCGTCTTATTATCATTATTATTTATCGCGGAAATTCTTCAAAATATGAGCTTCTTGCGTCCATTCAGGGAAGCATTTTTTATTCAATGAACTTTTACATGCTTAACGTGTTTTCTCAGTCCATTTGTAATTTGAAAGCTTAACTTTATTAGCTTATTTCAATAAGAGAAAATTTAATTTGTCAGACCTTACATTGTTGATCGATAATTTACATTGTTGTATTGAATCGTAAGAATCAATTATTTTATTGAGCTGGTTATTTGGCGAATTCTGATCACTATTTGCCATTTAACCGTAGCATTATTTTGGTATTAAGCCTTATATTTTGGTATTTAAGCCTTTTTGCCGATATTTTCTGAAACACATAGAAAGATAATGTTTTTCATAATCGACCTCTTAAAGCGTCTGTTAATTTTACAATGTCTGTTAATTTTGTTTGTAAAAAATTCGTTGATTGCGAAATAATGCACTTATTTAATTATCCTATTTACCAATTGATTCAGGCGAGACTTTGTGGTAGGCATCCATTGAAAACGGTGAATAAGAAAAACACTTCTACATAACACTTCTAAATAAATATTTTACTGTGGTACGGGTAGAAGTGTTTTTCTTATTCACCGTATCCTATTTACAAAATGAGAACAATGCAACCGTGACTTTTTGAGGCATTCTTACCTGTAAAATGATAAAGTTTGAAGTTTACAAATGAAATATTATAACTGTCTTTGATATTATAGATAATTATATCAATAATAATAATAACAAAAGACTTGCGCTATCGGACTTTTATTAATCGTTTTAAATGTTCAACTCTGACTTCGGACTATGTCCTAGAAAAGTATACGGCCTCGAAAAGTTACGGAGAGTATCTTATGTCTTTTACTGTCAGATTTTGTTTCTTTTGTTGATGAAAGTCTTATTCTATATAATTAATTACTATCCACCTTAAAGGGATCTATCTGCATGCATGCTGTTTAATTTAAAAATTTCAACGCTTAACGAAACGCGTTTTTATTCTTCATCGAAACTATAGTAATTAATGTTTAATTAACATTTTGTCCGTGGGATTCGTTAATTCTGTTTACCCTTGAAGACATTACACTTAATCAGTAATGGTTGGAGCCATCTGGAGTAATTTACCAAACGTATGTACGTTCCGTGAATTCTGAAGAGTTGACCTTTGACTTGTTCGTAATTATAGACTACGGCGAGTTATTGACGAGAAGTTTCTTTTCAATATTTTCGATGTCAGCATGATCAATTCCTTCCTTCCTCGTTTGGTATCCAAGAAATACATGATTATTACTTAATAAATTCGAAAATTTGAAGAGTAAGTAGGTTGTCGCTCCCGTCGAGGCCCCGTCCACAAATCACAAATAAATGTTAACGTAATGTAGCACTTATCAAGAAGTCTTAATTAATATTATTAACAGTAATAATTAACATGAATTATTGCCTAGTAAATTGTGTAAGTAGCCCGATTAAAATTGGCCACATCCTCGTAAACTTGATAAAAGCATAGTTTACTTTCTTCAAACATTACTGTAAATTTGTTGTTAATCATTGATTATTTCAATTTTTAAGAGATATAATAAGATGTTTGAAAGCATTTTAAACTCTTTAAGCTAGAGGGCCAGGTCATAGGATAGTTTTTTCTATAGTGGAGCTTCCAAATACCATGCAAATGTTTTTGAATAGCGTTGCCCTTTAACAGGTTTAGCAATATTCGGTACCAACTGATGCTCGCTTTCCGGGAGAATTCGAACTGGGACGATGTATTTGCGTAACATGCTGGTATGTTAAATACGACCGCAAAATCACAATATCCGCATAACCTTTGTTAAAAATTAGCGTTCGGAGAAAAATGCCTCTCCCTATCGCCTTTGCTTTCAACTCAGCGGAGAGCGAATATTCCGATCGCATGGAAAGAGTGGAAAGCTACTTTGAAGTTGCGGAAATGGTGGAGGAATGAAAAGCGCCTGGATTTTCATTTAGGTAACTTGTCTCCGCCGATATACCGAGGAAAAAAAAGTGATTCAAGGGAATTTGGGAAATAAAAATACGTTCCAGCGACCGATTGATTATCACCATGTACTTTTAAAATCTGGGACGCTGAAGAGGAACGTCGATGTGGCAATAGGTCGTTCATACGTGGACGTTTTTTGTCATTTGTTAGAACATTTTTGGATTAATTCTAAGGTTTTTAAATATTTATACGGCTGAATTGTTCGAGGGAAATATTTTCAAAAAGCTAGTCTCACGATAATAAAATTTAGAGGAATGTTGAATAAGAATTTCGATCGATACAGCTACCGTGGTAGAAAAGGAATGTTACAGCTTTTTCCCAGAATAACCCTCTCTAAAACTAGAAACAGAATTCATCAACTCCTCTATTTACGTCAATATCAGTACCGAAGTAGTACCTTGCCTCATCATCCGCGTATCTTCGGTTGGATATGATGCCAATATTGTAATCGCGATATTTATTGCTTTCTATTAACTAATCAATTTTTTTATTTACTAACTCGCCCACGGTTATTCTCTAAGTTCAAGCTGTTTAACGAAATGAACGTTCAAGAGAATTTGTTTCTTCCTTGTTCTCTTACCTAACTTTGCTTGTAACCAAATCTTCCTATTTGCATTGCAAAGGAATATTCTTTTTCAATTATCATACCTTTCTTTCATGTTTTCCTGTAAGGTCTCCTCCACAATTTATTTCTCTTATTTATTATCTTATTGGTATTGCAGTCCGGCAAAATGGCTTGAATGGACTGGAATGGAATGGAAACTGAATTACATTTTTTATGAATTTAGTATTCTCAGATATAATTTCTTGTTTTCCGCCCTTTTTCCTATTTGTAGCCATTCAGTTTCGTCCATTGAACTCTATTTTGCCCGAATTTCTAGTTGACTGCTATTTTGATATTTTACCGTTCAGCTAGCTTGAACGGAAGACTCTAAATTTAGCTGCAGATGTAACTAGGAGCTAAATAGGCTTAGAGGGAATTGGAAAAACTGACCGAGTTCTCTTCACGGGAAAATAAAATTCTGCATCAAATTCGGTAGTCTTCTGCAAAAGAAGTCAATTTAACGCTTTTGTCCATAACATTTTTCTTGGTAGAAATGTACCAGAAAGAGTTTTCTCTCCTGTATTCCCTCGTCTATAGGGCATATGGACGTCTAGATCGCAGATAATTGATGCGTCCCGTTCCTTGGAAAGCGATGGCTATTTCTGTCCTTCGTTCGTCGTGGAATTCGTATCGGACGTGAGGCGAATGCCATGGCCAAGTGCCGGAGATAGGTCGACTTTTTAAACGGAGAATTCCACGGAAGCGATTCATTCGGAGCCGCCACCGAATCAATCCTCGTGAAAAGCTCTTTCGCGGAATTACATTCTCTTTGGAGATGGCAGTGGCTTCGCTCGAATATCAGTTTTTGACCTCCATGATGAAAGTTATGCTCCAGTCACTTTTAATCTCCGAATCTGGTTTACATAACCCACTTTCGGAATTGAAAATGGAATCGTTATTTCCTATTTTCCTGGAAAGTATAGATTTGGTTCCTAGAAAGGTTCTTTAAATTCTTTAGCAAACATTTTGATCTAGAAAAATAAGGAATGCCAGAAAGGTTGGAATTATTTACTACTGTAAAATTGCATTTATAACTCTATATTCCGGGGCAACATTGGCTATGGCGTTTCAGTGTGGTTTTGCTCGGCTTTAACTATTATATAGAAATGCAATTATACAATTTTTACGAGAAAATAATATCTTCTAAGTGTTAAGTTATCGAGTTACGTTAAAAATTATTAATTTGAAAATATCCCGGTAATGCTATGCTACCCAAATGAACTACTGTTATTGTAAAGGAAAGATATTGCCTGTTCAATTTCGTGGAAAAATCTTAAGTATATCCTTGATTAAATCAACCGAAAGCCGGGCATTATTGTGCCGTTGACGCAAATGATAGTAGGAGATCCCGCTTTAGTTAGTATATTCTGAAAAATTTAATTAAAGCAACTTGTAAAGTAACGCGTGACTGAATTTATAAGTCGTAGCGGTGAATTTATATGCTTCCTAGATGACTCCAGTCCCTTAAGCTTAGACACTACCAGCTGTGAAGGGATAAATATTCATCTCAATTTACATAATACCAGATTTCAAATATCTTGCACAGAATTGATGCTTATTCGTACGGACAGAGTTGGAGAAAAAGGCCCTGGAATGATTGACTTTCTTGATAAATCATCGATCTTTATTGTAGTTCCATTTCAGTAGGGATCTAAATTCTCTTTTTTAAACCCTTCCTCTGCGTTTGGTGATGCCACATGAATTCGTAGCGACCTTCTCTCTCTGCTGAAGTTGCAATGAAATGTCGGCAACCAGTGTACATAAACACGTTTCCAGACTCCTATCTTTTATTGGCACGATTTAAGCTAATGGCAAACTCTGCTCTCTGCCTAAATTACACATACAACGGAATACGTGGCGTTGCGATCCGTGGGAATGGAAACACATGGGCGCACATTTCCGTCGATGACGACGCGGTCAAAATTTTCCTCGGCTAATTGACACCTGACGCTCGAAATGGAGTTGTGTCAGAGACTGTAGATCCTCATGAAGAGACAGACATAGAGGTTCTTGGCGTTTGCTATGTCTTTGTGCTGATTAGTTTCGAACCAAAGTGGAATCGATTTCCCGTCAGTTTTGTTTAGCTTAGTTCGGATACTTCATCTTATATAACGGGCCTAAAAGGTAATGTTGTTTGAATTGGATTATTAAATGCTGGTGCGCAAATTAAGTGAGGTGCAAACTGTCCCCAAGGTTTTATTTGAGACGGAGGTAGGTCTTAACAGTAACCTTTTGAAGAAGGTTTATTGTAAAGTTTCATTCCTCCATTAATTTTCTAGCTTTGCAGAAATCGCTATATTTTTCATAAAATTTTACTTTCAATTTTCTTTTTCATGTTCAATATGTTTATTCCTGACTCAAATTGTTATCAAATCAATTTTTCCGTATTAAGAGAAAGTTATACCTGCGAATTCATTGTTTATGCAAAAAGTAAATATTCAATCCAGAAAATGCCGTAGTTTTGACGGTCAAATTTGACTAAACCGTCTTTTTAATAAGGAAAATATGTAAAGGATTTTAAAAACGATAATATTGATATTAATTCATTCGAAACTTCATTATTGGATAGTCGGAAACTGCCTTTGATAATGTGCAAACGGAATTCAGTTGAAGTGGGTGATTGCGTGTGAGATATTGGGCCAGTGAAGTTGCTGGCGGGCGAAGAGTTTGTTGGAGAAAGGGGCAAAGCGATAATATCGAATCAATTGAACGGCAACTGCAGTGAAAGGTAGCTTAAGGTCTATAGGTGTAGTGTGGGAAATTACGGCCGGAAAATGATGAAGACTATTTCGGTGGAAACATGATTTGAGCGTTGGATAAAACAGGAAAGGGACATTTGTGGGACCAACGAAGAAATATTTTTCGAGGAATTCATGGGCTATTTTCATTTTATGTGAAACTGTCTTTTTCCTTAATAATGAAGCATAATTTAACTTTAGAAGGCAATCATTCCAATTATTGCCTCCCTTTGGAAAATACAGAAAAAGAATTCACTGTATGGCGACACAATGTTCACACAATGGAAACCATTTCTCGAACAGGATTTATGTTTGAATCTGATCGTTATCCAGATGATTCACATGTAACGTTCTTTGGTCTCCTTCTCTAAGTACTAGAAAAACTAAAACTGCGAGTTTCTTTGAGAAAGAAACCTCTCGTTCAGATCTAATAATGAATCGTTTGCCCTTGCTTTCTTTAGTGGACCAAAATGTTATTTATTTTCCGGTTCCCACACAAACATCCTTTCATCGGACAATTTCAGGAGAGGCATAAGCAGTAACAACGGAAAAACACGCACAAATATTCTCGAATCAGAAAAATCCCACTGGCCGGGACTCGAACCCGGGACCTAGGGCTTGGAGCGCCACTCCGCCATCGTAACCTTTACGAGGTTATGAGAAGAAAACGTCGTTTTAATTGCAGCACAAAGGCCGTTTCAGTACCACTTTTAATTGCATTCGATAAGGAGCGACCAAATGAATTACATTATTCACCATTAGAATTACCTCTGTAGTTTTCCTATCAACACAGTTATGAAAGGAGTGAAAAATTAAGAAAGATATTATTTATCCTACATCGAAATACAAATCAGTAATATTCTATTCGTTTAAAACTTGAATTAATGATTGTGAAACAGAATTATATGCCGATTTGTGTAACTATTACTTCAAAATAAAATATTTGCAAACTCCACCCGGCCTTTGAAATGCAAAGCTCGGCGTTCTCTTCAAATTTTAATCGATGTTTGTTTTCAATTTTTGATTTGTTTTGGGGAACTTCCTTTGGAATATCGATGGAAGTGATGGATATACAATATGTTTTGTTTACCCTTTTCAGAGAAAAGTCAATGAAGCTATTGATGTGGAAAAATTAGTGATATAGAATGTAAATGATAAGTTGAAGTATGAATGTGGGAGATAGCTGTCATTACCGCCGTTTTTATTTTACCTCCATAGTACAGATATGAAATTGACGTAAGTAAGTTATCCGCCTTAACGATTTTCGAATATTTACGTAATATTGAGGTTGTTTAATTAAGAAAAATTACAATCTCAAGCTGTTGCTATGCTCTTGAAGTAAAATGCACATAAGCAACAAACGCAAACTCTCAAACACTCAGCATTATGAGCGCTTTCCAATTTGCGAGAGGGCTCGTCAAAACTCGGAAATCAGGATATTTGGAGATGAAATGATTAAAAAGCACGAACAGACACATCACTAAATTGCCGTCAATGCGCAATTTCTGTTGTGATTTCTAGGACCAGCCAAATTTTGTGTAGTGGGAGAACCAATCGCCTCTCGTTTTTGTTGTTGTCCCTCTTCAATATCATTTTCATTATTCAGATTATTCAATTATGATAGAATCAATTTCCTTTGTAATACTGTTTCCCGAGATCAAGTGATAATGGGCGAGATTATTCAGTTAAGTGAAAAGGAATTTATGGAATGTTAACACTTAATTTATCAGTGGGCTTCGAAAACTCCTTCTAATTTAAAAGAAGATAAAGTTCTCTGTTTCTTTTGCATTGGCATGCTGAAAATTGTACTTCAATAAGATACGATAATAACAATAATAATAGTTCGTCTTTATTTTGGGGCGAAATTGACACTTATTAGTCTTTTCTTGCATCTAACTCTTTGTCATAGCAGATAGAAAGAAAGAAATGTTGGAAGTCGAATTAAAGAAAAAGCAATACAAATAAGGAAATATTATTGGATTAAAAAACGTAAACTTTCACTTGGAAAAATATTTAAAACACCTTGTAAGAAGGCAACCACTTGAAGGGGGTGTGAAAAACTTGTGAAACCTCTTAAGAATTTAGTAAAAGGGAGGTGTCAGCAACTTGCCTAAAATAGAAGAGATTAGAAAAATAGCGTACTCTTACAAATGCATCAGATAATAGCAGATGTTGAATTTTGAATTACCATAAGTATGTAGTAGGGTATTATTTCCCGTTTCCCCACAACCCAATCCTTTACTTTTTGCTGTATTTTTTAAAAACAATTTTTAATATCTGTAATTCTATAACTGTACCATATATGACTTCAGAGGTGTAAGAGAGGCCCACATGTGCCTAACCTTGCCGAATAAAGAGTTTTATAATAATAATATTTATAATATTTATAAAAACTGAAGAATAACTGAAGAATCTAATGCATAATTATGGTAGTTAAGTTTATGGTAGTATTCTGAAATTATTAACATTACCAAAGTGAGATACCTCAGTACTAGGGATATGAATATATTTTATCATAACTATGAAAAAGGTGTTATAGTAGTAGTCATATAAGTCCAGAATTTTGTAGTAGGCAGACATTCATTTTCTGGTGAAATCCGGTTAACGAAAACAAATTGTCTCTGAATAACAATTGTTTTCCCAAACCTTCTTCTACCGACTTACCGTTTCCAATATATTTTCAACATTTAAAATATATGTATAAAGTACTAAATTTTTTCCTTCTCTACATAGCAAGAATTTAAAGTAGACTTCTTATCGTCCTTTCCTATTTTTTTTTCATCCGTTTACATGCGCAAAAAGCCTTAAAATCATTCTTCACCAAAATCAATATTTGAAGATCCAGTCGAAAAATAGAGAAACCTCTTCAAATCCGAAAGATTCGTTAGGAAGATCGAAAAGATTCGTTAGCCTAGATATCTCTTTATTCATTTTCACGAAGCAAATGAAAAAGGCAGAAAAACCAAGGCCTTATTACACGTTCAGTACTTTTTCAGTTTCAATGAGATGGCATTCGTTTTCTATAGACTGTTCATTAGAAAGAGTATATTTTCGGGGCAAAATTGCAGGATAGCAATGTTCTCCTGAAATGACACCCTCGGAATTTCTTCAAGGATTTCGTCCAATTTATTTTCTGGCCTAGTGCTTATAGATTCTGTCGTTAAAGGAAGCGGTCACTTGTTTCTTTATTCTTCTACTTTGGATTTTCCCGACGTAATTATCGTTTCAGCCTCCATTCCCTTTAATCCTTCCAAAAGTATCGATTTAAGTTTTGCATTTTTCTTGCTTTGCAAGCTTCTAAAATGTTAATAACTAAAGGGTAATGGAGGCAAAAAAATTTAGAGAAAGTGATAGTTGCGTTTTTGGATAGGGGACGGATAATAAAGGTCGACAGGGGATGATTCATTCCAGTCATTTATCTCGTTCAAACACATCTCCCTTTTTACCCATTCTTCCGCTTTGGCACTTCCTAACCTTTTCTGTCCATTTCCCGTGTCACGACAGATTCCCGCCGATTTCCTCTAGGGCAACATCTGCTACTAAGTCCACTTCTCATTTTCTCTCCCTCTGTTCGTACCTCTCAGTCCGCGCCTTTCTATCCGCCCATCCTTCCCAAGATGAGGTAGATATGTCTTCATCCCAGAAATAATGGACCTTTTTTTCCTCTTCTAGGATCGAGGGCAAAGAATTTTTTTTTCGCCTTCGTGCAAAAAAGAATGAAACACTTGTGATTAATTTCCGCAATATCGAGGTGATGGTGTGTTTTTGATTTCGATCCTGCGCTTGTGTGTCGATTTTTAGAAATTATTGCTGAGGTTTCTAATAACCTACGGTTATTGTTTATTGGTTATTTAGTTCCAAAATAGATTTTCAGTGACGTAAAATCACTTGGAAACGTCAGACGTGTTTTTGGAATCAAATTGCTGAGTTATTTGCAGTGGTTTCCCAGCAAAATTCAATAGAAGAAAGAAAACAGATACAAGCAGCTATTTAGCGGTAGAAAGCGCTGTTAAGTTACTAATGGTTTATTTATTTTCATGGTGACAAAAAAACATACATTTATTGGACAATTTCAGTGGAGGCGTAATCAATAACAATAGAAGTGCACATACAAACATTTCCTAACAAGAAAAATATGATTAACCGGGACTCGAACCCGGAATTTTCCGTTTACGGGCGGATGCTTTATTCGATTTAGATATCAATCCCGAACATTTTTTTCTATACTCAACAAAATATTATTTATTCTGTAAAATGAAAGTATAAGAAACGGTATTTTCACTAATCCAACGTACGAACGACTATTGGTCTCCTCCGATGATCATCAGTATCAGGTAAAATAATGCTAAAATTCGTTCTGCGATTGATTAATTAGTGACTTAACAGATTACTAATATCAACCATTATATATTATTGATTGATATGTATCCATAGATGTTGACCGTTTGCTTAATCGAATTTTAAATTTATTTTTATTCTATTAATTTAAAGTGATGGGTTTCAGAAGACTATCTAAATTTCATCATATTCTTTCTTTTAAGATGGGAAAATCGCTTAGATTTGATAGCAGCTGTTCTAAACGGCTGGAAACATCATTTTCTCGTTCGTTGACTTCGCTCTTACGAGTTGTTTAATGAATTTCATCCCAAGCAGCTTCTCTGGATTTGATCGTTGCACGTGCGAGCATGCAATTTATTCGCACGGATGTTCCGTAATCTTTTATTATTCATTCGCCAGGCCGCGTTCTTGTCTGGAATGCGTCTAATCCGAGGTTAATTTCTCAATTCCTCACAACGCTGTTGCGTTACGGGCATTTACATTTCATTTGCATGCGGGCAATATCCTCTTTCTGGGTCTACAGGAGTTGTACGTTTTCAGAAGTTACGGGAACAAAAGCGCCATTGACTACCGCCATGGAAATCCCTCCCAAAAAATTATTCCGTCACATTGCGGACGATGGGGCGTTTTTCGGCCGTTTCAGGAGTGCGTAGGCATTAAATCCCGGCTGCTGGTAGAGTAGTCTTGTAGGCAGATGGCGGAATGTGACGAGCACTTTTATCTTTTCGGATCGGTTTTGCGACTCAATGGTGTAAAATTATCCACTTACTTTGTTTATTTCTGGAGCCAAAATATGATCCTTCTCTTACTGTTAGGTGGCCATAACATATTTCATTCAGAGAGGTCTTGTATAACTCTAGAGGTACCTAATTTAAAATGAATGGGTCTATACATATTTAAAAGTTGAAACTATCCCATTCTTTGTTTTAAAAATTACCAGAAGAGATACAATTATTCGGTTGCTACGTTTATTAGACTTAAAAAAACCATTTTCTTATCCCTTCAATTTTGAGTTGTATTTCCTTTACATGCTTTAATTTTTTTATTATTTCCTAATCGGGATTAAAATTTGATTTGATTTATTTATCCATTTTCACTGATGTAAATGGTTTACCTTACATTTCGCTGAAAATAAGTATATGCCATGATTATCATCGGATATTTCTGGCTGTGTACATCGCGTTATCTTTAATCACAAAAGAGAGGGGGATATATCTGGGGGCCTACCTGCGAAATGACCTAAGTTGTCGAAGCACTTTTAATAATACTACTATAGGGGGATATATTACGCTTTTCTGTCTGTCTTTCATGATTTATTAATGTGATAAGCAATCTTCTCGTTTATTTCTATCAAAATTCCATCAAAAAGTAGCAATAAGAACCATACTTTTCCGTAGTATTTTTAATTTTGCAATCAAATATTGACAGTCCGAGTACGGAATTCAATTAAGAGCAATTTTTGCATTGTAATCACGCTATTAATATACATTGGCGAGAAACTATTATATCGGTTATCCAAATATGTTTGTTTTCTGTAACATTTTGACGACTTAATTGTTCGAGCATTATATATTCAATTAGTTTTTACGTTCGAGAGCGTAGGAGGAAAAAGGATTCCACGGAGGGCTGGTATATTTGTATTATAATGACGTCCAAATGAAACAAAAAATTATATTTAGGACGGAAGCTACCGGAGAGTGTTTCCGAGATTAAAATGCATGAGTTCGCACGATTGGACGCTCTCAACGGAACAGAAGAATAAACATTGGAGTGACGTCTTCGTTGCCTCGGAAAACTAATTAGGAGAAACAAATTCGTTGCAGGTATAGAAATGGAGGCCCACTTTTTTCGCCATCTTTAATTGCGATGGTAAGACCAATACTCTCGAGTATTATCGGAGCTTTTTGAAAATAATTTTCACTTGGGTTTTTTCCGGTGCTTACTCAAGTTATAAAACGTGAGTGAAAGAGTCCAAAATGAAAAAAATATGCTAATGTCATTACACCACCTAATTCATTGTATTGGTTGTATATAAAATAAGAAGCGACATAGAATGAGTCCATAGAGGAGTCAATTGTCCATAGATGTGGAAGGGAGGAGAGAAAGATTGGAAGTTTGGTGAAAAGAAGAGCTCTGCGCGAGAAAGAGAGAAGGATTCGTTGACAAAAGGGATGTGGTGTTTGGATAGCATTTTAGCATTCATAATTATTCCAAAGCGTTCGTGACGTGGCGTTTCTGCGAAAAATAAAGATATTCCTTTAGAATAAATCTCGGGTGATGCGGCTTTCGGAGAGCAAAATGGTCGTTATTTCAAGTGACATATTTATGTTTTCTGCGTGCTTCGAAGCTCATAGTATGTTTCCCTCGTAGAAGCGCTGGTATTCTCATTGAGAAAAATTTCCGGCAAATAGGAGAGGTCCTTGGTTTCTGTCCTCAATTTCTGGCTCTCTCTCGTACATTTATAAATTAATCGAGTCAATTATTTTGTCGTAAAGAGTTACTTATTGGTTTTCATAGATGACATTGATATTTACGTATAGAATGAAACCATAGCCAAAAAAACAAAACTCAGTTGCATTCAACGGGAAGTATGTTGGACATTTTTATGTTCTAGGACTCATTGAAATATATATATTCTGAACAATAATATTGGAAAGCAATTAGAAGATTGCTTCATAATTCTATTCAAAATACTGTAGTCAAATTGGCTTGCATCCACTTGACGACTTGACGTTTCTATCGCATGTTAATTAGGTTAATGAAAGCTTTAAAAAAACAATTCTATTTGTGATAAGGTAGCGCATTCATGATTCGAATGCGTAGATGTTAGAACAATTTTCAGTATTCTTGTCATCCCGATCCTTAGTCTTCTTAAGATTGGCTCGCTAATAATAATTTGTTATTTTTGAGGTATAAGAGCAAATTAAATATCGTTCCTTCTATTTCATACTGTATCGAATATTTCTATTTTTTAGTTACCGAAGAAATATGTTTACGGATCTATTTCATTCAACCGTTTATTGCTCTCCAGTAATTAAATTCGTCCGATTTTTTCGAAAAATTCTTCTTCACATTTCTCTATATTTACCAAAGTTTAATTACTCCATCGCGATCCGTCCGGTGTTTGCGCTTCCGAAAAATCATAACGCGAGAAGGGTGAGGTTTTGGCTTCCACTGGTCCTTTGTTTCATATTGCTCTTCTAGCGGCTAATAAAATGCTCTACAGACTATCCGCGCGACCTCTGGTGGTGGTCAGAAGAGTTAAAACTCCCAAGCGGTACTCGCTGGCTCGCGTTTTTGACTGCGCCATAATGAAAACGAGAATATTGTCCGCTTCCCTCTTCAAAACTTTATCTTTGGAGTGGAGGGAGCAAATGCAATTAGGTCCCGCTCCTCCACCTCTTCCCTTTGGAAAGGGCTCGGTTTCTTTTTTTCGTTTCCAGGCGGCCAATTAAGGGGCGACATTTGAGTGGAGAATTTCGTCTTTTATTGTTGATTTGCCTATGTAAACTGCGTAGAGTGAGTTTATTAGGGTCACCCTTTTTCCACTCGGCTAAACAATATCGCGTTATTTGCTTTAGAGAGATCTTATCAAAGTTGTGCGGTTCGCGCTTAGTTGCAAGATTGACGGCAATAGAAAAAAAGGCACGGCTTATTGGTTTGCTTCTCGGTAATTGATTATTATAAACATGATTATGGTATGGGAAATGTATATCCTATAATCCTCAAATTCATGCGATTCCCTTAGTACTCGCTATTTTGTTGTTTTAAGTTTTTTTCATTATTGAGTTGGAAATAGTCTCTTAAAACTAGTCAAAATTTTATTGCTTTACTTCGCTGGAATTTTCCGAGTCTCCGTTGTATCGAAAATTTTCGTTTTTTGTGTACAAAGAAAAGTTTGTTCTTTAGTTTTTGGAAAGTTTTGTTGTTAATGAAATCCCAAAGAGAATAAAAGTACAGATAATAGCATCGAAAAAGAAAATATACAACTGTCAATATGAATTATCGAATAAAATATATGATTTTCACTGTATTTAATTAGTGGTTGTAAGGTTCTTTCTTTGGGCTATCATGAATTTGTTACCATGAAAAGGTCAAGAATATAAAACCCCTATGAATTGACATTTAACTTGAAATCCATGAACTTAGCCAAAGCTGTGTTATTTAGTTTTTCTTTGCTTCTACGGTAAGATGATGGAGATTCCTGAACGGATGACGATTTTATTATTTATTTATTTATTTATTTGAAGATACTCTGCGATTTGGCCATCAGGCCAGGTGGCAGAGGTGGAGGGAAATATAGCAATTGAACATTGGATTGCCTGGCATTCGCCCAAGGACGGGAGGGAAAACCCTCCAAAAACCTCCCGTAGGCAATACATAATATAACATTACATAATACATAATATAACATTACATAATACATAATATAACATTACATAAGTCATATACAACATTAAATAGATACATAAATGGTATATTACATTTAGCATGTCACAGAAGTTAAAATCTAGATACAGAAGTGATACATACAAGATAATAATGTTACTAAAATAAGCTAGCTTACGTGGTAGGTAGTCCATATAGTCAGGTGTATATTATACTAAGTTATAATTATAACATAAAATCATGATTTAAGATGTCTAATACTACTCGCTATTATGATACAGAACCTAAATTTACGCCTTAAACTATTAAAAATTATGCATATAAATGAATTTAAGCTTATTTAAAAAAAAAAATATTGGCCCATGGGGGGATCGAACCCGCGACCTTCGCGTTATCAGCACGATGTATGTGTGGAAGTTGAGAGTACATAGTTTGATTAAATTGTTTAATTTCATTTAGTGTTTTTTTCCTGTCCTATCCTAGATAGTCATAAAATTTGAGATCGAGAACTCGGGTCAAATTCTTACATACTCGCCAGTCTCTTCTTTTATCAAAGAAGCTTAAATTATATTGACGTCTACTCGTACAAAATGGCATTTCACTAAATCACGACTAATTTTTGCCCCTAGGGTATATAATCCTGAACTGATGACAACCACCACCATTGTTTTTACAGGTCTACTACTACATCGTGGACTCTCCGCGAAACGAGGGAAAAGATTTCTTCGAAATTAATCTGCAGACTGGCGAGGTGTTCACGAAGGTGGTGTTCGACAGGGAGAAGCAAGGCGCCTACGCCCTGGAAGTCGAAGCCCGAGACGGCGCTCCATCTGCGCGACCCAATTCCAACGGACACTCCAATTCCGGTGAGTTCCACTCTCATTCGCTCCACGTTTTTATGAGTTTTATTCCCTTTGTTTAAGGAACCTAGATTTTCTTCCGGGACCTTCGTTATCGCATTTCCCGCGAGACCCTTTACTCTCTCGCTGTTTTTGTTCGGGAATCCCCGCAGTTTGTTCGGCAAAGATCTAAGATTTTCAATTGCGTTTTTTTGGAGAAAGGCAGTTTGTCTACCCGAGATAATTTTGTTATTCAGTTAGGGTTGCGGAAAGAAGGACGATGTAATGATTTGGGTAGCTCAGGATCGTGCTCAGTATTCGGGAGGATTCTTTTTTTCTATTCCTCCGCAAGACGGGGATGCCATTAAAAAAACTCCATTCGACTTATACGGATATTGGCTGAAAATAATTAGCTGGCTTCGACGATAGATATCATCTCTTGCTGATTCATCCCCCCCTCTTGACTAATCCGGTATTAAAAAATCTTTTTCTTAGCTCATATTAAAATTGACCTATTTTACCCATCTGCGGTGATATTAATTAATATTGAAGTACAACGAACAAGAATGGTTTTCTTTCTTTCTTGGAACAGATGGATTTTCATATCGTTTCGGAGCTGGGGATTTATTCGCCGAACGCAGCCATTCCTTTCTTGCGGCTCGCTATTCTTCTTTAGTCTTTTTACGTCTGAAAGTATTGGCTTTCAACGACGTATTCATCGTCTGCCAAAGTCATTCTTTGAATTTCGGTAATGAAACGTAATGCATTCAAGCATGAGTTCCGTCATTTTTACTCCGTCTCGCGGAAATTTATGTCAATCCCGCTTAAAGTTCGGTTACTTATGGTCTCCGACTGTCTTTTCTGATTAATTTTCAGGTAACTTTAGTAATGAAGTTGCTACATACCTGGAAATGAGCCATAATGAATATTTGTCTATTAAAAGGAATTGAATGCTCTTTCGACAACGGAATTTTAAATTACCCGTAGTTGTTTGTCTATATTTCTTCTTCCATATGGAAAGTTTCTGTTGTCATTCACGGAATGTTTGGCTTTAAATTAAAAATTACTACTAAATATATCTTTTCCGAAACAGGATGTCAATAGCATATTTTAGTATTTTGAAAAATACGATTTGCATAACAAAATTGGTATATTAAGAATTTGCTTGCTGTTATACTATAGTAGTAAGTCGTAATAGTAGTGGAGTCTGAGATTGTATCTTACATATTTATTTTACTCGTCATGATTTGATTCATTAGAAATACTGAACTCCTTTCTGTCAAAGAAGTGATATTTCTGCTCCTGGCATACTTTTTAGGCTTCATTAAAACCTGAATATGAAACTAGTTGCGTGAAAACACAAATGAGAAAACGCGCATTAATCAACTGTCTCAGCCGCTTCATGATATACTTCAGTGCCGTCTACGGCAGGCAAATGTACACCTGACTGGGACCTTAAAAATGTGCATGTGAATGAAATTTATGATTGAGGTTATGATACATGCCAAAGTTCTGTCATGAGATGTCCTGTATAAGGAATTACCCTTCGTTGGAAAATTTTATTCATAACTCTTCGAAGTTGTATTTTATCCAGGTGTTCTAATCATTCAAGACTTGGTGATTTAAGGAGAGTTTTTTTTTCAAAATTTTTGCTGTTCTAAATCTCTCGGCGAGTTTACAAATCGGATTCGCGAAATTTATGACCGTTTGAATTATGAAAAGCGTACCATCGATGTAAATCTCCTTAGCCGTGGCTCTCTCCCAATCACATACCTTCGAATATCGCACGGAACACGCGTTCACGAAATGCTAGGCGAGTTGCGCTGCCGCAGTCGACTGTTGCGGAAACGGAACTCTATTCATCTCTGAAGCAATTCCACTTGGTACACTCATTGTTTCATTTGTCAGGTGCTAGGGAAGGCAGTTTGTCGCATGAATGGGCATTCTGCGGGAGAATGGTTTATCTTCCTCCGTGTCTTCCGCTCCCGTGAATTAATGGACGCGGTTGTCTAGGATAGGCGTAGAATTAGACGTATATCCATTCTCAAACGAGGATCTCAACGGCGATCTGAATTAGTCATACTTACTTTTTTGTCATTTCGATAAGTTATTAGAGCCGCGACACTCGCGGGGCTGTTTATCTCCTCGTAGTTATTAGAGGGAAGAAGGGAAAGGCTTTTATTTTCGCTCTATTTTAAAGATATGTGGATGTAGGTCGCATTTGTAGGGGTAAATAAAAGATATTCTTTCCTATCAAACCATTACATTGCTTCGAATCAATACAGTTCCCAAGTGGAGGATTGTGAGAATGGAAGGAACTCCTTCTTGTCCGAAGCTCCAATTAAATGGCTTATTTTATCGCTGCAATTCCTCTTATTCGCGGTACATATCATCGTCCGATCTGACTGAAAATCCGTTTGCTAGAATTGATTAATTGGAAATGCGGTATGGTTTTTCTTTTTGTAGTAAAATTGCAAACGTTACACTATATTTACTTTCAAATAACAAGTTCTCCAATGACAAGCCATCACGGTCTATAAATTAGCCTATTATTATTTAAAATTTAAAAATAGAACTTTGGATATAAATTGTGAAATCCACGTCCGTTATGTCGGGGATGCATAAATTGAATCCGGTGGACCGACTAAAATAAATATTATTAGCACAATTTGACACTAATTTGTAGGCAACCGTGAAATATGAACGGATGACTCGCGTGGAATTATCAGATATATGGAATATTTAATTTACCGCAAATTTGCTTTGACCTTCGAGATTGAGTCATGCACATGCTGGCGCGTAGCGGCAGTAGAGAAATTAATTCGAATGGTTATTCCTTTGAAATGTTTCTGAAATCATTTTACGTCCAAATTAGCGTGGAAGTGCGATTATAAGTGCGGCGTTTCGGCAATTTTCTTCACATAGAGGCGCAGATTAATTTAAACCGGCGCTTTTTTTCGTCCACTCTGGTGGACTGGTAAAATTAGGAAAAGGAGTGAATGCTTCAAAATCCTTTCAGATGATTTTTACCTTGGAGCCTTATTGTCTCTTCATGTTCGTTGCGAGATAAGGAAATTCTTTCGAAATGTTTGAAGGTGTTTTCATAAAAGCATCGTTTAAGTAATTTTAAATCTCATTGGACCTGGTCGTGCATTTTCTTTTCAACAAAAATATTTTGCTAAAATTTAAACTCAGACAACGTCGAGTATACTGCATTTCAGTATTTGCCATTGAATGGATTTATGAATGTATTCTGCCCACCATGTACTACATTTTGGCGTTTTTTAATGCGATCTTTATTTTCTTAACATTAAGATGTATAATTTTTAAGAAGCTAGCTGGAGAATTTGAAGCTGTAACTTTTGACTTGATTGATCCGTGTAGTATTATTGCGAGTTTGTTTCTTGGTGTAGTTCATCTGCAAATTTGTACTAGCTCATTCGTCATGTGATATTTCCATTTATATATGTACATTTATTGACTTTCTTACCTCTGCCGTACCTCTCCGACTGACAATTTAAAAGTAACTCATTTGCAGTTAATACTACTTATGGAGTATCAGCCTTTGATCATTCAGAATAATTTTGTCGTTGTAATATTCTTAAGGTGTCCTTGCGGGAACACGATAGGCCTGTGACAGATAGACATTGTTCTGAAGATGGCCGAAATCTCTCAAAAGAAAAAACAAATCCCTAATCGATTAACAATGCCTTTGTATACTTTCTATTTATTAAATTCGTCATCTTAGAAAATTTGTGCCGAAAAAATAATTCCGTGTTAATAATTAAAGTGTATAATTTTTCTATAGTTGGTGTCTTACGAATCATTTATATGGCTGAGTGCGCTTCGAAATGTTTTTCCTCGTCCTTTCCAATCTCTTAAGTTACTTAATTCCAATATTGGCATATCTTTTCTCGCATTTTCTTCTTTTCCGAGATCCCTTTGACATTTTCTCTCTCTTTCCTTAACTGAATTTTCTCTCTTACTTATTTCATTTTCCATCCCTCTGTCGTCCCTCTAGCGGCGTATTTTTAAACTCTTCAGGGGGTTACATCTTTCCTGCCGTGCCCGCGTTAATGCGCATATTTCTGCTTAACTCTCTCGAATAAATATGAAATTCTTCATATCCGCAAACCTCTTCCTTCCCTCATTCATCTCCCTACTTTTCCCAGAGCCTTTCTTCTCGTCCTCCACCAACTTCCCTTTTTCACCTGCTCCCTAGAGGAAGATTCCCCGTTACTCCTCTTCTTCGTGCATCGGGGAGGAAAGTTATTTCTTTCGTAAATGCCTTTACAAATGGAGGAAGGATGGCCAGCTCGAAAAGTCAACACTTTATCTCTGTATACTTATATTTCGGTATATTTTATTACACCCGGAATCTCCTTAAATGAATGTTCACAACTGCGAGCTTTTCTTTGGATGGACTATTCATTTTAAATTAAAAAGTATTTTACGTGTTCCAAGGAATATTTAAATGTTCTCCTAATGGACTTTTCTATGGTTTAACGAGATTATTTGACATTATAATGCCCCATTCGGTTTATTCGGTGTTATCAAGGTTATTTTCTTTTGTCATACATTTTAATTGGGCGTTTAAAGGTGTTCATAATGCAAGGAGTTTTATACGTAGATATGCGTTATCTTTTTAGTTCCTTCTGTTGGTTCTCAAAATTTAAAACAATTGAGTGATTAAATTTCAATAAATTTTGATTAGAATTCGGTACGAGTACGCAAAAACGATGATATAATTCACCCTTCAAATTTATAAATAAAGTGAAATACACTCATCCAATGCTGATGAATTCCAGTTTGAAAAAGTGGATGAATCCTTGAATATTTCATATTTTGGAACACGATAGTTCAATTTGCTAAGAAAAATTTGATGGACGTGAAAATCTTTTTCTCGAATGACATTCATCGGAATTCTGTAATATTAAACAGAATAGTTGAAATTAAATGGATATGTCTGCCGTTGTTTTTCATTAACTTTGAAAAGGGTTCGGCGTTTAAGAAGATTTTTTTACTCCGTCAGATAAAGCAGTAAAATCGACTATTGCTCGTCGTAGGACGAAAGAAAATTACAGCCGTAAAGTTAGAGGAAATTTAAAAGATTAATTGGCGCGTATAGAAACAATAAATACGCTGATCTGGATCAGTAATTAACATTCAATATTTCCGTATTTATATGTATGGAGAAAAGTAAAACAATACACGAGAGGTTATCTTCCGTCATTGATTAATTTAAAGTATGAACTATTTTACGGCGGCAAAAATCAGTGCTATTATTGGAAACGAGAAGATTATCTAGCATGGTTTGAGCAAACATAATCCTAGCTTTTATTGGTGTTTTATTTCGACTTCTTTGTAGTCTTGAACTTCATGTTAATCTAAGAACTTTATAATATGGATGTCTGATTTAAAATATGGAGTTTCATTATTTACTCTGGAATTACGAAATTACCTTAATAACCTTCATAGATGTACGACTGCATTTGTATCCCATCACGTGTACAAATGTTGCCATCAATGACAGTTCTTATTGAAAATTTTGGAAATATTTCTTCTGCACTGGGCAGGATTTTTACATTGAATTCCGGATGGAGTTTTTATTCGGATGCCCCGATGTTGTACACATATCGGCTCTCGAAAGGTTTTAATTCACCTTGAGGGCTTTATTGAATAGGTTATGCATTCAACCGATTGTGTGAGGCATTACGTATTCACCTCCTTAATATTATTTCAGTTTTCCCGCAATGAAAAATTTCATCTCAATATTTAATAATTCCGTTGACGAAATGTTTTTTTAATATTTACTTCGCGTCCATAGTATGTTTGTTTCCGTTTTTCTAAGCTCCATTCCGCTTTGTAAGCATTAGTTTGTTTGAAAGTTCTACAGTGTATTAAAATAGGACATTCCCTTCGCGTAGTATCTCAACATTGCGAGCTACGCCCACCCTCTTTTCCTTTATGTTTTTTCTTTGCCTTAACGTAAATACATCGGTTGTAATTTTTGCGAGCTGTAAAACTTTTTCCTCCCTCGGTCCTCTCCCTAGCGACCAATCATGTTCCGTTTCCTCTTCCTGTTATTTTTCTTCTTTCCATTCCGGTTTTTGCCCTATTTTTAGCTTGCTTTTCCATCCATGCGCCCATTGAAGAGTTTTTAAAGCTTATTTTTTCCTCGGTTCATCCTCTGGTCTTTGCACTCGAAGCTATGCTTGAGAATGGAAGGAAACGACATGGAGTGGACGTGAAAAATTGAATCTCTGGAGACAGGAGATCGCCGTCCCGTGGCATCCATTTGCGTTTCTATCGCCACCGCGAGGACGAGAAATGTTACCTCAGTTCCATTTAGTCACATTTAATTCCGAAATATCGCTTCTAGATATTTTTCTACGTTTTTATACCACACCAAGTATTATCATGTGTAAAGACGAGTGTATATTTTACTTTTTCCTTTGTAGATATTCAAATATGATTTTCCTAGTTCAAATGTTTGTGGCTCTGTTATTCCATTCCCTCCAATTTAACAGCAACTGTCGATAAAAGTTCGGGATGGATTAACTTAAGTTTAACTTCATATTTGCAGTTTAATAACGATATTTTGTCTTAATGAAATTGATTATTATTTACTACAGTTATTTTTTACGCGTTCACCGGGAACATATTACTTCAATGGGGTAAATATGCATTTCATAGTTATCGTAAGTTCAAAAGATTTTTATTGTCTACGTTGCATTTAAAGTGAATTAAGCTGAATATTTTGGTGCATTTAAAAATGTTTTATGATACTTATAAACACTCATGTTATGATTGCTTCTCTCCGACTTTCCTGAAACAGTTGCTTTCCGTATCGTGTTTGATCACGTCATCAAGAAAAGACCATGTGAATTTTATATTGTCTCTGTGAATTTAAAATATAGTTAAAAATATAAGATAGTTAAAAAATGATGAGTATGCTAATGAGAAAATGACGCTAAGAGATCACTTGTCGTTCTTTCAGTCTTTGTTTAGTCGCTTTACTAAGGGTTTGATCGATTGAATCGATTGAAACTAAATTTCCGATGAAAATTTAATCGTCCGATTTCTATTCGCGTTCAAAAATCTCTTCATTCGCAAACGGCAGCGAAGAAGAAGGTGGCAAATAATTGCCATGGCCACAAACCTCTGAAGCAGTCGCAAACTTAGCCCTCCATTTGTATCGGTGCGGGGCTGTTGTTTATCTCGCTTTCGTTGCAGAGACATTTGTTTCTATTTGTTCTCTTAGGGCGGCCGATCTGCGGGATTTACGCAAATACCGAAGCAGTCATTCTATTCTTCCTTCTCCAGCGTACCTAAGAGTCGCCAGAAACCAACGTCCATCAGCGGTCGTTATTGCAAAGCTCGGTTTCCCTTTTTATCCTTTTCAGAGTCGTCGAACCGCTCCGGTCGCTAACAAACGCAGTTCGGCATTGGGTCCGACCCTGAAATCACTTTAACGGCTTGTCCGTACCATAAATTCTACCTCGTTTGAGATTCGTCCCGACAAATCGACCATATTGTTGACGCCAGCACGAGATAGTTTCGGTAATATCCCGCGCAGAGGTAGCGCGGACGTTAATGGGACGCATCACGCGGTTAAGGTCCGATTGAAATGTTTTTCCGATAGCATTCGCTCCGAGTAGAGGCTTTTAGGAGGCGAAAGTTACCTTTTTGAGCCTCTGAAAGGTCGGAAGACGTATTCACTTTGCATTTCGAGAGTGAAAGAAATGGCTTTTTTGATTCCATCCACCGAAACCAGGAGTTTTGATTAAGGTTTTGCGATGTAGTATGTATCCGGTGTAATCTTGCTCCAAAAATGAGTTTTGGCATCCGAAAGAGATTAGGATCCGTGGTTATAAATCTCCCTAGGTAATTAAAAACCCGTTGTGTGGTACCCTCTCCAAAAGGGAAATCTGTATTAAAGAATTGCCACAAGGATCGTCATATTCCCTCGTTTCCCCATGGCTTAGCTATTCTCGCCAAAATCCATTATTTTAGCCGGGAAGTGGCGGGTAATCCCGTATATGTTTTCATTTCATGTGTGCATCAAAATTCAACTTTTTTCTCGGAGCGCGTGTGCAGTTTTTTCACCACACGAAAATAGCAACCTATTAACCATGTTCGCGGCGAGTAGAAGTGATGGATGTAGCCGATTTATGTGGAGGGGGAGGCAATGTTAGTTTTAACAATAATTGGTTAATCGTGAGGGATGGAATAAAATATGCGCTTTTTGCGTTCTTTATACTTCAAACGAGCTTTTTAATTGGAAATTCGGGCCAGATATTTTCAAAAATTTCGAAAATCTATGTCGCTAGTGACGAAGAGTGTCCGAGCGTATACTTTATTCGTTACACGGTCCATTACGCTATCCATATTCACACGTGTGTTCCATTTCTTTAACATTTTCCCGACCAGTTCTTTTTCCTCTTTCACGCCGCTCACAAATTCCGCCGTTCGTATAAATTAATTAATCGCGTTTCATTAGCTTCTTTTGCGTCATGAAACATGTCCGATACAAGGGACGGATTCGGGTCTGGTTTTATTTTAAAACGCCGGATTTTAGGGGGCTCTCTGGAGTTTTATTTGTGAAAAAATTTCTCGCCAGAAACTTAGCAACGTTATGTTATTTTCTCGGTCGATTTCGTCTACAACGAATCTGCCCGAGTGAGAAAAGGAAAAATGATCGGTTTGGTTTCTACTTCAGCGTAGTATATATTCAAATGAGCTACATGCCTTGCATTCATTATAGCGGAGGGGTTTTGAAAGCTTGTTCGCCTTTAATTGTTCCGTTATATATTTTCATATTGCATGAAATACTTGAATTAATAATTTCAGTATCCATTTAACGCACCAAACTGATGGACATACCGAATAATTTCCATGGATTATCTATGTGGGTCATGCTAAAACCTCCTTTTTTGTGAAGTAATAACGTAAATTTATAATTCTATTCTAGATTTTATTCTCTTTGAATATGCTTGTAATGTAATTGCCATATGTTATGCATTCCGATCCTTAACTAAAATAACATGAGGCACGTAACATGGTGATTCTTAATATTTTATAGGTAAAATTTCTAAAGTAGATAGCTTTCCATGTATATATGGAAATTAAAGTATACATACTTAAAGTAATGTGAGATAATTTTGTTGTATTTCAATGTCTAATATGAAAATACATTTTATGGGAATGTTTCATTTTATCGAAGATTAAAACTGGGACTAATGGTTTACATAGATATCAAGAGGTATTTTCAGAAGTTCCATTAATAACGAGTCTTTCTGATAAGGAATATTCTCTCATTATAATGATATTCGCTGTTATTTCGTATAATACTACGTCAATCCCAATAATATTTGGGGGTGAGTTGCTTAGCTACTCACTAAGTAGAGCCCCAACCATAAGAGCCTATCTCTGATTAAATATATTTCTTGGAATTTTGTGTTAATTTTAATAATTCTAATTTCCCTGAATCCGAGAAAATTGCTTTAGTAATTGCGATATTTCTTCTTTTAATGTTTTTTAAGGAAACGCGTCGCTTTTTATTCTTTCGTAATGTAATTTTGGTACTCGACTCGACTCTTAAACTGTAAAATAACGAATGAATCCCTTTGGAAGTTTTCAGTAGATCGGGATAACTTTATTCTCTTTTGCAAATGGACCGTTTCTTTAATGTAGCGTGAAGAATAGGCTCGGGTAATGACTTGGGAAGTTTATAGCGCTCAATCGGGAGGCGGTAATTTATCAGGCGACGCGATACTTTGGGTATATTTGGTTAACATCGTACATCAATGCAATTTCGTTCCTGGGAAGCGTTTTTATAATCCAACCGGCGTTAAGTCATCTTGAATTTGGGAGAGAAGGGATTGCACTGATTAGCCGGAATGGGTGAGTGCCTAAAGATTTATGGACATCATGGAGCGGTTCGCACCCAGCGTCAGACTAATTAAAGAATTGCGGAGCGAATAGCGTCCCTTTAAAAAACCCTATTTCCGTTCGCTTAAACAGGATTATCAGGCGCAGTAGCTTGTATTTATTATTTCTCAAATCTTATTCTCTCTCCATCTTCCGTCCCATAGTTCCCTTGGAGCTCTCCTGGAGGCCGTAAAAATGTCTACGCCCAAGGAATTATGAGGAACGGAGGGCTATTTTATTTATATCCTTTGCCATATTATCACCACCGTTGGCCTCTCAGGCGGCAGAGGACCTCGTTGTATAATGGGCCTCAGTACTATAGCGGCGAAAGGGAATGCAAATGAATGGGATCGTCGCTGAGAGAATGAAGAAGGATGAAAGATATATGCAGAGCAGGAAAATATTTTAAAACTTGATACGAAAGTCGCTTCAAAGATATAAAACGGAAATGTTTACATCTACGAGCGGGAGTGAGGTGGAGAAATATGGTCGCGTTTTTTGTTTCTAGATGGCCTCGTTCCTTGATGAAATTTATCTTTACTCTTCGGGTAAGAAAGGGAAATTCGCTCTCCTCTGTTTTTTATTTTTCCGGACAAATTTTGTTTTGGCGAGCTAAATCATTTGGAGGGCAAACGACAAAAAATGCGGTGGGGAACTAAATTATTCCAAATGAAATTGAATTAGCGATTCGCCGAATTTCGGAGCGTCATTCACGCATGAAATGATTACCTTTGAGGCTTAATTTCTAATTTTATGTTCGGACGATTCGATTCGCGCGATTGAATTGTTTAAGACGGGCAATATTTTATCTGAGGAATAAGATAGAGCTGAAAAATTGCGTTTGATTAAAACTGTTCATCTTCTTTCTGATGCAATTCATATTTGAATATTACGTCTCTGTAAACAAATAATAATAATAAATGCCTTTATTTGGGCGAGATTGAGACTAAAGTCGATATACTTGTTTATAAAGCCGATAACTTTATTACAGTATTGTAAAAATAATGTGTATACTATAGAATTGTAGATAATGTGCAGTAGTAGTTCCTGTTAATAAATTGATAACTTCATAGATTTTTTGCTTGGGAGGTAATTACAACTTTTGACTTAACTATCGTATAGCTTTACGTAATAGGGAGAACAGTAATGCTTATCAGAAGGCGTCAGTGAGTATTATAAATTTGAATTTTATAAAACCCTCAAAAGTGTTGGCTACATATAATGTGTATGTAAAAATATCTCTATTGATTTAATGTCGATTTAGGCCGCCACCTAAAATTTGTCATACTACAGCTAGATTTAAATGATTAGTGTCATTCAGTCGCGAAAACATATTCTATGGTATCTTTATTAATAGTTATTTTATTCCGCAAGAAATTTTCTGTTTAACTTTCTTTTCTGTTATGTTTGATTGTTCCACGGAAGTGGACTCTCTTATATATTTTAGGAGAAGTTGATGATGTAACATAGTGTAGTTAGACTTGTGTCGCTCTAGCCTGTAGGAGCAATAAAAAACACTCGGAAGGGATTTCTATCAAGTAAGTATCACGACGCAGGATCGTGAGTTACAAGGCAGTGATTCTCTGTGCGAACCTTTCAAGCGAGTAGGTGGAACGGAAGCATTTCTTGAATTGAAATGCGAAGCACGCCAGAAATAAACAGGTTAATTACTCCTCCGGGAATTAAACCAAATTCCTCTGTACATCATTTCTGAGCTGCACATCCTTTGACGGGCAATCACTATGATCAGTAGGCCGTTCCTGCAAAGTATTTCGGTATTACCTCAATCCTTGTATTTCGGTATTTTGGGATTGCATCAAACTCTGTAGAGAAGAACTTAGACATTTAGGTAGTTGAGCATCATGAGGACGTCAAGGAGTAAGGGTGATAGATTTCTCATTTTGTGGTGTGTTTTAGGAGCATTCCTAATTCATTGAAGAGAAAGCAGGGTTTCGAATTCACCCATTTCACATTCAGATCACTCAGGAATCTTACGTGCTATAGAATTCTTAGGACAGATATCAACTGGCGGCTGCTTGGGAACATCGAAAATGGCGTTAGATTTCTTGGGAGAAGGAGAGGTTGGAAGAACCAGCCAGAATCAGCATTACATGGGATTTGTCATTTTCAAAGTATAAAACTGATTAATTGGTAGTGATGATGGTAAATGATGGAGGTATGATGCCTCATCTGACTTGTCTAATAGAAATGTTAATACATTTTCTTTAACTAAGTAACCAAGTATTTTCTACACGATTTGCTAGATAATCATTGCATAAAGTCAAATTCATTAGTACCGTCCCATTCCAGCTGAAAAAACGTCGAATTTTTGTTGACTGAGACACGAATTTGGAATAATTATCGACGTCAAAGATTTTTCAACGAGTTCAAATTTTTTTTTTTTCAGAATCTAAGATATTAGATTGTGATGACTGATAGAAGATTGTGCCTTTATCGAAAAAATTGCTGTAATGATTATCTGAATCTCTTCAGAATCTTTTGCGTCTCGCAAAGCCAAAAGCAAGGAATTCTTGCTTCGTCGTATTGGTTATTATTCGACCTTGCATCGTAAATAGCATATTCCGTTTATCGAAAGAGAGACTTCTTTTTATAGGTGTTCTCCGTTGCTCATTATAATATTTATTGCATATTAATATATTATTGTAATAATAAGAGAGATTTAAAGGTTATTTCACCTTTTTAGTATAGATTTGTCATATAGATATTTCTTTCCTCTCGCTATACTGTATTTCAGTTCGAGTTTCGTTTAAGTTTTTCGTAGTCTACAGTTACACTGATGTTTCAAAATATGGAGAATTAATTCTCATATTCTCATCCAGACTGTTGATAAGTTTCTATGCGTGTGAGTTTACACTTTTATTTCGTGAGCTTTTCTTGTCAAGAAATTTTCCATCTCATTTTCTGGGAATTTATGGCATTCACTTTGTCTTTATAGTTTATAGCTCAGCTTCAACAAAGTTTGTGTTTATTTTATCTTGATTATAATTTCTCTAGGGTTTCCTTTGTGTCTGGTTTTCCTTCCATTTGCCTTATTTTTCTTAGGAGGATTGTCGACATTCTCACCAGTGATAATTTCTCTTAGAAATTAACTTTGGAATGCTACGAACATCCCTTTCTTCTGTAATTACCCGAGACTTAAACTGCGGCTTTTTGTGTAGGGTAATTTTTGCGGGTTTTATAGCTTTCTTCATTGCAGAAGAAGAGGTTTTTGCTTCGTTTTTGATCGTGCGTTTTGGTTGATGCTAACAGAAAATACGTTTTTGTAAACATATCTAAAAGCAAATGTGCTAAGCATCAGTATCGAAAACGCATAATTCACCTCTTGGTAATTTTATTTATTTGTTAATGTAAATTGCACTTGAGTGTTTTAACTGATTTTTTGCTGATGTGTTCATGCTATTAATTTTTTTATGAAATGAATCAATCCAATTTTACGGACGAGATACTTCATATTTGGGGTAATGGAATGTTTTAGGACATCCGTTATTCATGCACAAACAAAATGTTATTAGTACATGATAAGGTAATTCAATATTTTATCACTCATATGACGTAATTTCATTTCCTTTTATGAAGTATTTCCATTTTCTATGATGGCATCCTGGAAGTAATGCTCTGTAAATTTTCAGTTTCCGAGTTTCTTTCAAATAATAGTGTAGAATTTATCCTTGACTGACATACTCCAATCTTCCTTGCAATGTGGGAATTTTGCTGGAATTTACCATCATGGAAAGTGTCATTTTTTCGTTATGTGTACTACAAATTAAGTTGGCACACTGTGTCTTTTCAGTCGTAAGTTTGTAGTTACCGCTGTTAGAGATTACAATTTACAAAATGCTAAGTTTTCTGTATCTCCTGTTTTATATTCAATCGTGAAAAGTATTGTGTTCCTAAACTATTTGAAAATCATCAGGATAATATTTTAGAAAAACGGTTCTTTCATACACCAAATATTTGAATATGAAGTAATAGTACTTGAATAGTAAGCTTTATTTAAATAATCTGGTCTCAATACGTTTTGGCGTTAACTATCTAATATTTAGATGGCTTCATTTGTGTCCTTCGTTGCGTTATTCTTTGGAAAGAGTTACTCGGCCGCTTATAAAGAAAATTTTGTGCTCATTCATATTCGTAGATCTCAGAATTTACTTTTTATTGTTCTGACTTCCGTAATTGCTTGTGCCAAGTCATCAAGAATTGGTGATTCTAATCCGTTTAAGAATCTTTCTAGGGTTGTCGGGATTCTAGTACGCATCTATTTTTTCAACTATTAATTTGGAGTTAAAGTCGTTTAGTATGTACGCCGTCTCAACCAGATATCAGAAATCAGAAAAGTTTCGAAACTAGGTCTTGAAACTCGTAATGCTTTTTGTCTTTAATCATTGTCAGCTTCCTACTAAGCACACTATGGAAAGTATAAAAGCACCGCCATATTGTATTCCCGTCACCCTTCTTAAAGTTTGAAATCGTTAAAACCTGCGGCGTGTTATATCATCTATTCCTCGTTATTATTCTTGGTACTTAAATCACTTGCGGACTATTGATTTTCCTCATTCTCTAAAATTTCAACGCCTCTCACTTCGGTCTATTCTGATGTTTGGAGGAAAGAATAGTGGGTTAAGTCGACGAAGGCGAACGGGAAAGTGCGAAAACATTTCGAAGAAATAAGGATGGTTGTCTTCTTTTCCTCAGAATGAATTGATTATCGATAGAAATTATGTAGATGGTATACATTAATTCTTATTCCTTCAATGTGTCGTGAGCTGTAGTAAGGCTGCCAAGCGAATTATACGAAGGAACATTCCTTCCTGAGATTGTTGGATGTTACCAATAATATTGAATATGCAGTTACACTGGGTCATTTTTTGATTATTCGACCTGTTTCGTGATTAAATGTTATTACTAATTTTAGGTTTTACGGTCACACTGTATACGTTCATGTTCACTTGTTCATCTCATACTTTCGATTTCTTCATAGTTTATTCACTATTATATTTGCTTGCAATAAATCCGGAACAAAAGAGTGATATAGCATTGTTGTTATGATTTTCGCTCTAATAATTTTGCACTAGCTAAAAATGCTTTTAAAAAGTATAAAATAAATTAATATAATTACATCAGCCAAAATTCAATATCTAAGGAGGATATGTATTGTACGTTATCAATACACCATTATGAGAAAATAAGTTAAAGTTAATATAATTTTCTCGACCGTGCTTTTATATAGGCAAATAAAAATTTTGGGGAAAGAATGATAGGCAGAACTTTTGGAGCGGATATTGCGATACAAAGCTTAGTATTATGGAAATTTAGGGTTATTAATGGATTTACAACTAATCTTTCTACGGCCTCTCTCCAGAATCGTTTTACGTTTATGAAAGAAATGGAGGCGCTGTGTTACCCTGGTTTAGATATTCTCGGTTCTCAAAGGTCACCAAAGTAGCATGTGTAAGACTTCCTTCAATCTGTCGGTAGAAGGATCGGAAAGGAAGATGTATTTTCTGCTTTAAAGAGGACCTTTCTTTTGGTCATGGGCAACAAAAGACATCACCTGAGACAAAAAAGATATCGAGCAACACGGTGCTTCATTGATCATCACTCGTTCATGGAGTTATGCGGTTGGAATAAGGTCTATTATTATTCTGGAATGGAAGCAGATCGCTTATCTTAGGCCATTGTATTCTGCGTCCTAGTTGTTTCGTCGCTCGGACGCACGATCGCAGCGCCTTAGGGATTTTCGATATTTTTGCAAAAAGAGGGTCCCTTCTTTCATAATATTTTTTTATTTAGAATACTTTACTTTGGATGTGGACAGATACAGGTTGTTCGATTCGTCCGAATTTCCTCTTCTAACATTTTTAGAAGAAATCGGGGGATATATTCTGAGCAAGTCCTCTTCTTTTCTAAAGCCGTAACATCGTGATGGCCTCAATTTCAGACAGCTTTAATGCTGTAAAATCATCCGAGGAATTCATAGGCTTTCGAATTAATAAGGAAAATTACGAAACTCTTGTCGTTTTAAGACCTTCTCCCTCCTTTTCTGTGATCTCGGCCATGTGTAACCTAATAACATCTAAGAAAAGTAATTATCTTATTTTTGACCTCACTAAATATTTAAATATTTCCTTCTGTTAGGTTGTCTGTTAACACAACGTTCTGAGCATCAAGATCGTCCTAGTTTTTGGATGACATATGTCTTCCTTTCAGTGCGCTGGTGCCGGTAGTAAATAATGCCAATTTTGCTATAAATATCGAGCTCTTGGATTTGGCCAAAATACCTCATTACAAAACAGATCTGATAACTCGTATAGTGTGGTGGGAAATAAAGGATACAGCTCTGCGTCAACGAGATTTTTTATGGCTTTGATGGGGTTCATATCCTACTGATCAATCAATCTTGTTTTAGAAGGTGCAGATCTGTGACAAAATCACTGTTGATTTTTCCGGTCTGAAAACGTCCATGCATTGCAACGGGCGGATCATAAAAATTGAATTAAGTCCGTTAACCTGCATCCCATTCGAGTTCACTGAGTTATCAACGTTTGTATCAACATTCAACGTGTTGTACTCCTCTCGTCTCCAATTTTTAGTTCTGACTTCCCAATGAGGATGTACGCTAAACCGTTTTTCTGTGCATTTATTCCTCTCTCCATTCTATCTCGGTTATATTTGGAGCAAGTTCTTTATCGATCTCTTCTAGCGGTCGGAAAAAAGAACTATTTTCAGGGGCGTTTTAAAACATTGCGAGTTCCATTTCGGAACAATCGTAGAGAACGCTTGATTTACGCCAGAGTAATTCCCTGTGTGTGTGTTTTCTGTGGAGTTAGAAAGCAGTTTTGAAAAGTGATACTAAAATTCCGAGCAATGTTTCTCTCTCGGAGAGAAATATTTTAGTCAAAGAAGAAAATTTAGGATTTTCTCTAAAAAGAGTAAACCGCCTAGGAAATATGGCGAGATTTTGAAGTGTGTCTCGTGTTTACAACACAAATGGTGTTTTTTTATGCTGTGCCGTAAATTTTGGAATGTTCGAGAAGACGCTTCCCACTCGTAAAAGCGATCTGCTCCAAAAGGAAAATTGACTGCCTCGCGGAATGACGGAATTGTTCAAATATCCAAGTCGCGGCGACCACTTTTTTCGTTTTTTTTTCTCGGATGACTTCCTTTAACCGATCCATTGTCAGTTAAATCAGTATCGCTCGTTCACGAATGGAAAAAAATTCCGTTTGTTGTAGCATCTCTCTTCTGGCTTTTTCGTGCTCCAAACCATACGTCTTGTCCACATTCATCGTCAGACAGGGAATGGTGTATTGAGTTGTTTAGCTGTGAAGAGGAAGGAATTCTTTCTGCTTGAAGCGGCTGTTTGCTATACGTATTTTTTATATTGCTGGCTGCTGGTCGTTGTAGTGGACGCCGAGTTATTTCCTTTCAGAATGATTTGACGACGTGTTTTCCTGCAGTGAAGCTATTTCACGGACGTATCTATCATATTTTTTATTAAATCTGCAGCTATTTCTAAATTCGTGAGAAGCAAGGGTGGTTTTTGAATTTTCAGTAATTTCAGCGATTGATTCGTGTTCTTAAAAATCTCCTTTTAATTTGAAACTTTCTAAGCCATAGTGGATATTCACTTCATCCGAGACGACCATATAAATCACGAATGTCGGTGGTCGGAAGTTCTTGGTCTAGTGTATAGTTGGTAATATAAATTTCGTTTACCTTTAATATAGTTATAATGGATGCAAGTAAGATGGTTTTCCAGTCTAAATCAACGTCAATTTTCCTACATTTATTTCTATTTAAATCTAGACGTTATGGATCTATTTCTTGCTGCTTGTCTGTTGAAAGTCATTCTTTGCAGCTAGCATTTTTTCACACTTATTTTATATAATGAAATCTTCTCCTGCTGACATCGAATAAATTCTACTCTTATTAATTCACTGGTTACTAAAAAAGGCTATTCTTTTGTAGCGGATACGTAGTATTTTATTTTCAAATGACAGTTGAATTTACTTTCAATTTTCATTTCTTGGTTTGAAATCATTTTTGCGCTAATAAAGTTATATTTGGTTTTGTTACGAAATGTCGGTCTTAATTCACTGCAAATAAATAAATATAATCGCCCATGGGGTTTGATAACGGAGCTACGTTGAAAGTCCTTTCGTTAGTGGAAAGAATGCGAGCATTTTAGAGGGAAAAATTGAATAGGTAATTGATGCTTTAGGGAAGTTGCTATAATTAGCATGTGTAACAGCTGTCATCGTCACATCAATAAGCCTTTAATAGTTTGAGTCGGATAGTCGTAGTTTTTACTCACTTCCCACATAACCTGGCACCGTCAAATTGGGATAGATGCTGACTCTTTCTCTTCTCTGCGTCCGTTTCTTTGTTCAATATCGCCGCGGCAGCGACAATTCAATCAGCGTGAAATGGCGAAGAAGAGCTCTCATTCGAGAGGAACAAGGCAGGAAAGCAATTCTCTCTGAAGTGTTATGATGTAACACTTCACATGGAAACGGGATCTCTATGGGAACGGTTATTACTTTTATTTCTTACCTCATATCAAGCTTCGTCAAAAAATAAGGATCATGATACTTAGATATATTAATTGTTAATCCCTAGTAAGGTACTATTGATAATGGAGCTTCTTAAAACTGATTTCAAACTGCTGAATTTTATATCTCTCGCTTATGAAGAACTTTTAGTCTTTGTATAACGCTTCCAGAATATCTTGTTATCTTCATTTTAAGGCGTTTTCTTTGCCTCGATGGATTTAAAATTCTCTTTTAATGTTAAATTTGCCGTCTCAATGTCTCCTTAGCACGTAAATGACCGAAGAATTTCGTATATCTTTATTCTTTGAGACGAGTCTGATTGCTTCATCTTTGGTTTCATCTTCGATGCAACATCTAACGTATTTCTTAATGAAGAAACTACTCTCGACTTTAAGACTTCTTTCATGTAAATGAATGAAAATCTGATATTAAGGGGGGATCCGTTGAAATGGAAATATACCAATTAAGGGAGGATTCTTTGCGTCCCTTTTATCAAGGGAAGACCGATCGATTCTATATTTGATGTGCAGCTGACAATTTTCTCATATATCAATCAATGGCAAGTGTTGACTGAACTTCTATGAAGTCCCTTTCTCCTCTCGCCACGAACTTTTTTATTCTATTTCCACTATACTCTATTTTTTCTTCTTTGGCCAAAATGCTGTTCGATTCACTTTCTCTTGGAGTTTACGGCTGAGGGAATGTTACAATCGGTCCGTAGCCGAAATTACTCTATCGCTTGAGAGCTGCTTTCACTCGAATGCTATTGGGAATTGAAGTTCCAAACCATCCGCCATTTTTTCCCATTCATACGGAAAGTTTATATATTTTCATTTATTAGCTTCTTATATTATTATGTTGTTATTAACAAAAAATTGAAT
>KZ308154.1:2051889-2087381 GCA_000376725.2 Ladona fulva | reverse complement strand
TTCAGGACTCCCAAGAAAACATTAGGTGGTTAATGTAACTAATGAGGTGGAGTATTAACTGGTTACTCAACGAAAAGCATTTTTGTCGCTTCATCATTTTGTTAGATCACGTTGACGGACAAAGGTTAATTAAGACGTTGATTAAGAGACGCTCTTAATCGGTCGTAAATTTGACCGCGCTATTTGTTATCATGAATGTAAAATGCTAAATTTGCCTCTTATATATATAGTATATCGTTAGTTGTTACTTTTTAATGAGCTAAGTTCCTCTTATATTCTTATGGGGTGGTGCATGAGCTCAGATTGACCGTCAGGGGGACGGGTTGTTTACATCCTATATTTCACAAATTTTTTGTGTAGGTACATTATTAAATTTCTCGCAATTTATAATCGAAAGCAATAATACACGACCAAAATAAGAAACTTTATTCATTTCTCATGGAAATACTTCGATTCGTTGAGTTCGAACAGGGTCAGTCAGGTAAATAAAGAATAGCCTATTGTCTAAATAAATTACTAAGTTCTTCGTATTTTCCACAGTTTTTATTTTCAATCGACCGGTTTCGACTATACAGTCATCTTCAGGTTTAGGGAAGACATTTAACAATATTTAAAGTTGAAAGTTGTGCAACTTCTAGTTGTCTAGTTTCATGGAGAAAGTAATTATAATCTACTTGCTAAGAGAGTTTTTCACTAGATTCACGGCGACTTAAAGAAATCCCAGAAATCGGTAGTCCGGAGCTTCCCATCTGTCTCTAATCGAGAGTTCCGCCTGCCGACAGACGGCTTACGGAGTGTTTTTAAACATCCAATTCATAGCCACTTTTCACAATTCAAGTAAAGAGTGGAATCTTTTCCTCCAGTTTTAAGAAATATTTTGTATACTTTATGATTACTCGGTTGGCATCAGTAATAAAATAAGAGTTATAGTGTTTGTTTCACAAACCAGAAAAAACATTCTCGGAGGAATATTTCTAATAAGTTTGGTACATATCATATTTATAAGAGCAGAAGTTAATGTAAACATTTCAGTTCCGAATTAAAATCAATGCTTATAACATTATCCCTTTAAGTCTTGAAGTATTGTTTATGCATACTATGATTTTATTTGTACAAATAAATTTGTAAGTTACAAATATAAATTCTTATTTATATGCAATTTTTTAAGTTGTGCATTTTATACCGAAGAGTAAAGTTTAATGCGACCGAATTGTTTCTCAGTGAAATAAAATCAGTCTTATAAACTCTAGAAATCACAATAGATCCATAGTAGCCTTCTTTCGAAGATCGATTTTATTTTATTTTCCTATACCAGTGTTATTCCTGCCAGACACAATCGATCTTAAATTCTAGTTGTTGCGGGTCAGAGGATTGCCTTATTTGGAGTTTGAGAAGATGCCAGCAAGATCCCAGAATAAATTTAAAAGAATTTCTTTACGTCAATGTCCGTACCATTGTAACCCATAACCAAAGTATTTTTTAGTCCAGTGGAGATTTTCTTAAACTTTTATCAGTGGTAGGCCGCTTCATACCGAATAGAAGTAAAATTCGTGGGCGTATAAGTGGAATAAAAAGTGTCATTTCGCGGAGAATATTTGGAGGAAGGCCCAAGGAATTCCAATAAAGAAACTGCATGCGAGTGGTTTGAATATTTTAAATAACCGCTTTTCTTACGCTCATAGCGCGGGAGTGGAGCCGTTGCTGGTCCTCTCTGAGAAAACGGAAGAAAATGGGATCAGTGGAGGGTTGGGAAAATTCGATGGATTTCTTGAGTATTGCAGTCTTTCTGCCTATGCCCGCGTTCACCATCTCGCAAAAATTTGAGATCGTAATTTTTGTCTACTGCGGAGGCTCTCGGAACTGGTTGGGCCGCATTGTTTTCTTTAAAAAGCTCGGTTGCGAGTGCATACAGCGACGTTGATCGTTTGCCAGTTTCCTGCGTGAAGAGTAGCGAATCTACTTTGCACTCGATTGGTCCTTGTCACAGTTATCCCCTCCAGCTCATCGAGGTCAATGAGATTCAAGCTCAAGGGGAAGATGTGAAAAATGTATTCAGCAGGCTTCGTTTGGAACTAGATAAATAATACAAAGATATTTCATGAATTGAAACAATTTTCTTCGGCCCACGCAATCTATTACGCGCTGTGCAAGAAAATACCTCAGAAATTCGACGAAGGGACGTAAAAACCTTTTGTTATATTATTCAGAGCCCATATTCTAAAATATTGGCACTTTTTCGATAAAATACTTGTGCGAAGTGAAGGCTAAATGTAAAATGCTTAAAAGTTTGCAGAAAATAGAGTTTTACTGAACAATTATTTATATTTTTCTTTAGGAAAAATAAGCAAAATTTATGATTTAGTGTCAATTTTGCCTTATGAAGAATTAACATTTAAATTGATTAGTTCTTAAACTCGACGTTCAGTAAATAACAGGTGGTATAGAACCCTTTCAACGCTTCAAGTTTCAATACATTTTTAATAGTAATTCTTCTTTGACTTTGAGATTAGTCGCTTAGTCAAATTCTTTGGGGTGTCGGTTTTTCAAAGCGGCATCTTCTTCATGGTATCTCCCTCCGAAAATTCAGAGTTTGTCGGAGGAAGATTTAATAGCTTTGTTTCGCGAGGCATTTCTTAGAACATAATGTGGTAGCGATATCGTTCCATATATATTCCAAATAGCTTCTGACTAATAGCCATGAATCAGTTGACAGTCCACGGCTGAAATCCTTAATTTTCTATTCTCATTCGACCCTGAACGAGGATAAACGAGGCTAAAATAAAATAAATCCGAGCGAACATCCCATCTCGGATGCTCCCTGCCTGGCAATGGAAAAGCATTCTCTTAAACCTATTCAATTCCTCACTTCCACCCACCCGGAAAACTTTTTTCATCTTTCCCCGTGATCCCGCGTAAGTGACCCAATCTTTTCCTTTAGTATCCCTAAGCGAATTTTCCCGCTCGACAATTTCCCTCCCGGAAATCGATCCGTATATGCGATGGGACGGGAATGGTTCGGTCGGAAGTGATTTGGAAGGAATCCGTTCCTCGGAGAATCTACTAGGCCGACCACGTTTTGCTGGTGCGCGGACTTTGGTCCGAAGCAATGGGAGGAAAATGGCGGGTTCGAAATGTAAAGATACGGGCCGGAAGCTGGCTCGTTTGAAAGTTGGGTCAGTGAGGTGGGTTTAACTGTAAATGAACGAGGAGGCAGGCTATATGTAGAAGCCGTTGCGTCGTTTCCAATTTGTATCAAGTCAGAAGTTTCCTCGTTGCGTTCTGGGAAATCAGGCGTGGTAGAGGTGACGCCCTCATAAGCGAGGATTTTTCGAAACTATCCAGTTGATAGAGTGGAAATTCGTGTATAAGAGAAAGCGAGTAGGTTTTCTGCACCAATGGTTGGTGTAATCGGCTGTTTCAGTCTCACAAAATCATCGTCGCGACTCTTACTTATGGTGTGAAAAATCTGGTAACTTTTCTGTAGTGAAGGAAAATCTAACTTTACTTTTTAATAGATAGTAGAAGGCTGAGTTGACTGCTTATGGGATATGCAATAAAGGATTTGATTGGATAACGCATAACTGAAATTGAAATTCTCGTATGTCGTCAAATAAATATCCAGGTTGCGAACAATGGCGAATTAGTGATTTGTTCGATGCTTCCGTTAGCTTTAATTTGATCATGTTTAAAGATAAACGGAGATGAAAAATGTTAATGTGATTTGGATCCAGGCCGTCTACTTTCTACTTTTACTACTAAATGGAGGCCTACTTACCACTTACCCCTTTCCAGTATCATTCAAAGTAATTACCGCTATCTTGATAATTGACTCGATTTTTGAACCAATCCAGCCTAAATTTAGAATTTATACTTTTGAAATGACTTTCTCAAGACTTACTTCGAATACTATCTCAAAGTACTTTTTCTTTGGAAGAGTAACTATTTTTTGTGTATTTTTGGGTTTCCCAATTACCTTTTCAAACTGAAAGATTCCGAGAAACGAGATTTGTATAAAAAAGAAACTGAAATGTTGACTTAATTTTTTCGCCATCTAAAATCTAATTACCTTTCAAATCACATGGGTGGAATCTCTCAGTCATTTATAGCGTTCCCAAAAGATACATCTTTCTTTATCTCACGGTTCTGCCTGCCTGCTTCAATTACCCCTCTTTATGTTTCGCAATCAAAATTCCCTTTAACACCCGCCGACAGAGGGACTATTTTTCGGACACCGCTTTTTCCACGGCGATAAAACAAGAGCCCATAAAAGAACTCTCGAAAAGGATCCGCACCAGCCGCTAACGTTTAGAAAGGGATAAATAATCGCTCGTAGAGAAGAGAGCGTTGATAGAGGGGGTGGAAGGAATCAGTAAGGCTTTTCGAAAACACTCGATCCTCGATCAAAGCGCCTCGGGTATAAAACAGCGGCTGTTTTTGAGCGTAGCCTAAAATCTCTCAGTGAAGTTATGCCGCGATAGAGAAGAGTGGGATAAACAGGATTTGGTGGTTTAATATGTAAAGTAAGAGAGCGAGCGCTGAAGGCGCGGCTATGGAATGAATATGCAAGGGAAGGTCGCGAGCAGAAGGTGTAAAACCGTAAGTGTATGCGGTGTTTGCCCGCTAGCAGCGAAAGGCGAAAGCGTTGATGGGGTCGGGTTTGTTTGCGTTTTCCGAAACCCTTAACTCCTGTCATTAGGGTCGAGTAAGCCCCACAGAGTTCCTCGAAGGAAGGTGCGAGACGTCATGGAAGTTTGGTGGGAGAAAAATGTCTCAAAGCTTTATGATTGTCTTTCGAGTGAAACTGTTAATGGTATCGGAGGGAGGGATTTGCGCGGAAGATGCCGCTAATGAAAGGGAAAGTTTTATTCCGGGGAGGGATTAGCAACCTGTATGAAATGCAAACAGCTGAAATTAATACACGCCTCTCTCTTGGAAACATCCGATTTCTGTTTTGAGGGTTAACATTTTTCCTTGCCGGAAGTCTTATCACAGTGTAAATATTACCTCAAATATTAACTCAAATACTACAGAGTAAATGTAAGTGTGTCGTTTACTCTTACCGTATGGAATGCTGCTTGTTGGTGCATCAACTGATTCATTTGTCAATGTTTTACAATGTATGAAAGAGGAAGTGTTCAGATGCGAAAAGAGCAATCAAGGACTGGCACGATGGTTGCAGGAGACTATAGAGTAAGGTTAACAAAGAATTTCTATGGCATGTTGTTACATATATAGCACGGAATTCTGTGATCGTTGTATAACTTTACAATTTAACCTAAAGACGTGGTTGTGTGAATTTCGGAGTCACCTTTCTGTACATTTCAAAACATCAACTGTTTCAAAAAGAGGCGAAGATTTGGAAAAGAAAATCAAATGATTTTTAAGTATAGTTAGTATTGTTTTTGGTATCGGAAACTCTGAGATGTAGTTAATAGTGTGTAATTTATCTTCAGAACTTGATTCATTCAGCTACATGAATGTCGGTCTTTCTGTATTGTAAAATCATTTCCTCTTCCTATGGATCTATATTAAGTCGCAATGGCTCTGCATAAAGTCTATCTCTAACATTTAATATTTTTGGAAAGGGACGCTTCTACTGTTTTTCATGGAAGATTTGAATTTATAATAGATATATTTTTCATAAGAATTCATTTCACAGGATTCCGAATCCGATGGCGAAACTCTCTTGTTACCTTGCTATTCTTACAATTGCCTATGAATTTTGGTAATGATGCGACAAATATCTTTTGGTAATAAACTTTCATCGGAATAAAAATTACCACTTGATTGATAATTTCCTTCTCAGAAAAGTGAGGTTCACATTGTTCTGGGTTTATTTTCGTCTTCAGTAGTTATGAATGGAAGAGAGAAGAGCAAGAGAAACGTATACCCTGGAAAAAGGGAAGGGGCTTAGGAATAGTTGGAGAAAAGCTGAAGCTCCAGCGTGACCTCTCTCTTCCTTGTCATTTCTTCCCATTGTGTAGGCTCAACCCTCGCTTCTAAAGCTACCCTCTCCTAAATCCTACCCAACTCCGTAGTTTCATTCTTTATGTATTTACCTTTGCTTTTCACCTGCCATGCGTGGTATTGTAAATTACAGTTCGTTGAGGCAATTTCTTACGTTGATTTTCAGTCATGTCAATGATTCTAAAACATTAAATTTAATAATTAAGTTGACTCTGAAACATTAAATGCAAGGTTTCAATAGATAACGCATCCTTGTAGTAAAAACAGTGCCAGAGTGACTATGACTACATTTTTGAAAATCGTTCGCACTAAAATTGTCACTTCCCAAAGTTATCACTGTTAAATGCGTTCAAATTATTTATGGTTACCAAGTGCTCGAACTATCCCGCAATAGTTTCCTTATCTTTCCATAATAAATAATGACATCGATGGGGTATGCTTTCCTACAAATGTCAGCAAGAATACACGTAAATGTCATGTTAATTCATTTTATTCTTGTGATTTTTTTAGGGTATAGGCTATTTTAATTATGCTCTATGTCTTTTGTAGTAAACGTTCACTTTTGCTTGATAGTAAAAACAAAGAAATATTAAGTACAAGAAAGGTTATTGGATTGTATATCTTTTCTGTGAACTGAAGATATGTTGAGACTAGGCTAAAGGGAACGAATGGCATAAAAGAAACGAGTAGCGAATATACTAGGGTTGACCATTATGCGGTTAACATAGTTGAGCTTCAAAAACAGTTGTGGTCAGTAATATAATCTTCTTGCTCTAAAGTTAAAGTGATTATTGTATAAACGTTGGTTAGTTTGCTACTTAAGCCATTCCTTAAACTGAGTCTGTAAAAGCAAGTTTCGTAAATTTGGAAAGATCCAAAGTAGGGCGCTGTGTTATGTTGAAATTGGATTCGGTTTAGGAGCGATAGTTGCATCTTTCTGGTAGTATTTTTGGGAGAGGAGCAAGTTTTTCTAAAGAAGTTGATAAGAGTACATGTAGTTCCTGCTGTTGAATAGGCCATGATAAGAAGGAGAAATTAGAAAGATGATGATTGGATGAAACTGTTGAAGAATTTTGCATAATTATATATTTAGGTGGATAACTACCGAATGTATCATGAAAATTTACCTTAAACCGAATATTAGAGTTATTATATTCAGAGTTATTATACGTTGATAAGTGTTCTACCTTTCAGTAGGTTCATGTGTTTTAATACTCCCTATTCTACGCCACTTCTTTCGCTTCCTGATAACTTTCCACACACTTTATGTCATCTAACAACTTTCATCTGTGAGATTCATTATGTAGACAAAAAAGGAAAAACAAAGTCCAAATTGGTGGAACTTTTCATTTGACCTTGTATTCATCCTCCAAAATTGTATGTAAGGAAGTCAGGTCACTTATTCTTGGAATTTCTTCCAGTAACTTGCGCTTGGAAAAATTTCTACGTCACTTTTCTCAAGAATATTTTTTGATTTGGTAGGAAAGACTACTCTTTAAAATTCCACGAAACACCGTACCCTCGGTGTTCGTGGTAGCTTTAGCTCGGTCCTAGTTAGTTGAGGCGGTGAGAACTGCGTAGAATGAAAAAAACCAAACCCGCAGAGGCTTGTAGTAATTTAGAGAAAGGAGTGTTCGAACGCGTAGCGATTAAGGAGTTGATGAAGGCTTCTTGTTCAGGAAACTAGTTTGCGTTGTAGGTCCCTTAATTTCGTGAGGCATTAAAGCCCCCGTGCCAACATTTCACCCGACAAGGTGACACTAATGATCCCACTGCTAAACTCGCACTCCAGCACTCGTGACTTTCCTAGAGATAATTCCATTAGTTATGACTGGTGGACGACCCATGCCATGAATCTCCCACTGCATTTCCTCGAATCTTTCCCTTGCGGACGTTGACACTACCTTTCTCAAACATGTCTCAGGTTGCACGACCCTTAATAGCATGTCTTAAAATTGAAGAACGATTTCCGCCTTTTACTAAAGCGTTGTAAATGCTTATCTAACCTCCTCGTTCTCCAAATACAATGTAAATTTGAATAAAATCAGTGAGGAATTAATTGAATTTAATTGCAATTTTTTCGATCTTTTGTAACAAATGACTTTTTTATGAAACCCTCGCTAAATCTTCGTATTATTATTTTTTTTCTGGCATCCCTTTAGTTTAACCAAAGCTGTTTAATCTGTTTAAAACTGTTTAATTTAATAATCTTTTATTTAGGAGCTAAAAATTTTGCAAATAATTCACGATTTACATTATTTTCATCGGCTGGAAGGTATTTTTGCTTTTGACGCGTGTTTTTACGGAACGCTACCACGGCGTAAATAAATAGTTGATTATAAGATAATTACAGGAGACTATAGAGTAAGGTTAACAAAGAATTTCTATGGCATGTTGTTACATATATAGCACGGAATTCTGTGATCGTTGTATAAATTTACAATTTAACCTAAAGACGTGGTTGTGTGAATTTCGGAGTCACCTTTCTGTACATTTCAAAACATCAACTGTTTCAAAAAGAGGCGAAGATTNGTATTATTAATATTGAATTTCGAATGTTACGATTCTTCCTCTGTAAAATTCATCAATTTATAACATGATATAAAGCAATAATATATGATTGAATGATTGAATTTGTTTTCGTTTTAAAAAAGGTTAAACCCTTTTAGTTAAAACATTTGGTCAAGGGCTGAGGCTAAAGATAGATAGATTACACAGTCCTATACTTTGTGCTTTTAAAAGCATACTACTAACATGGTTAAGAAAAATACGTTGTATGCAAACGTATACAAATCTCGGCTGTATTGAACATTGATAACTATCTTCGTGATATGGAGAGTGTGTTCATACCAGCCCTTTGGGAGCATCCTTGCTTTCACTTAAATAGTCACGGATAAGAGAGTGTAGAACTGATTCGATTAAAACTATTTTGTGCATGTGAATTCATTGACTATATTTTTGGTTAAGAAAGTTGTTAAAGTGATTCTAAAACGTTTATATTCATTGCTATATTCTAGACTACCGACATTGTTGAACTTGAAAGCTCGGAGGCCTAGATTAACCTAACATATAAGAAACCTAAATATGCTCCTGGCGGGAGGATTATAATAGAATTATAAATGCAATCCACTGAAATAATATCGTTTTAGAAACCAGCAGAAAGTACGTGCTAACTACAGTTTACGCAATATCCATCTTTTCACGATTTAAGCGTTGCATAAATTTTTCTGATGTGCAGTTTCAAGGCCGCTATTATGTGATACGACGTAACAAATCGTTCGATATTGCATCGTAAGATATGCACATCTTGGTAAAAAATGAATCGATATCTTTTTGCTTCGGCGCGAAGGAATCTTTTCTTTCTCTCTTTCCTTCCTCCGCCTAGTGTTCACTCTGTACCTCTTAAGAGATAGCGCTTTAATCGACAAGAGTGGGTTACGTATCTAGGTCGGGAGCATGTATCGTTTGAAGCTGTCTCTTTTTACTTCCATCTTCTGGAAAATCTGTAATTGCGCTCCCGCGAGTGGCTTTTAGCGGAAAAAAGCGGGGAGCATCCAAGTTCTTTCTGCCTCGTCATTCTTCGAAAGAGTTGGCCATCTCTTCAATTTCTGTTTCCCCCATTGCGCGGCGATGTTTCAACGTTCCATTCCAATTTATTTTTACACATCCGTTCTCTTTAGCGGAATGTTTAAGTTGCGATTAAAAAGTTGTCGCAATGTGAACGGATTAACACCTCGGAGGAAAAAATTGGGCCATGTTTGCTGTGTCTGTATTTACGTTGCTGTGGGAGAGGGATTTAATACGATATGGAGGATAAAAACGAAACATCAGGTTGCTTGAAATGTTGACGCAGTTCACGTAGCAGTAAATACTTTCTCACCGAAATCGCTGATGGCTTTCACCGTTAATTGTCATGTTTGGCAAAAAGGCGCTTGTGAAGGTCCAGAATTCACACTTGGTGTTGTTAACTAATGAATAAAACACCAAGGGAGATTTATTTGGACTGTTAATCGGTATTTAGTGTTACGTGCTCTCTACGGAATATTCCGCCTCGAAACTTTCATCATAAAGCGTTTTCAAGAAGACGTGTATTCACCCCGCAGTTCCCATTTTTGCTCGTGTATTCCCCTCGAGGCTACCTATTATAATTTGTATGATTGCTTCTATGGGCTGTTTTGGACGATTAACATGGAGAAATTAGGAAAGGGAAAGTTTCAACTAAAATATTGTCGGTCACAAAACTGAGTTTCTTTAAAAGCAACGCTGATTACGTACAAATCTATTTTTGCTTCTCTTTTAAAACTTGCTCTATGATACAGTAGTATCAGAAGATATGGGCCGAAGCTTACGCCTCTCTTCATGGAATTGCACATTCATACGTTAGGTTGGAGAGAAGAAAGAGGGCTAGGAATTCTTTCCTTTGTTGCGTCACATATACAATGCGTCGCGTGGAATTTTCTCAAAAGATCGGCCTTCCTTTTCCTTCCTCAGCACCATTTGATGGATGGCATTTTTAATAATGCGCGAGGCTTTACATCCTCTTTTCATTTCTTCTTCTGCTACTTCCGAACACCTTATGTCAGTTTTTCTGTTGCGTACCGGGTTCAATTACCGGGCTCTTAAATTTATTGTAAATCTCCTGCTCATTTAACAATGGATTTACGTATGATTTAGTTTTAAGGTCGGTTAGGGTACAGTTTTAGGATCGGCGTTTTAGCGTCGGGCGTAGTTGATAGGTTGCGCCACACCATCCTCTTTTTTCTCATAATGGAGAGATTGTGGGCTATTTTTAATACCAAATATCCATTCCAAATAAAAGTTTTAAATATTGATCAAAATATAAGTTACACTATAATTCAGGGGAACAAAAGAAAAGTTTTCGCTGTCATAGTTTCCTGTACTTTTTAAGTATTAAGCGTAAAGAAAAATATTATTTAATGTACCTTTACAACTGAAATTGGCATAAATTGAGTGGTACTCATTTTAATTGTAAGTTAACATTTGAGTTTTCTAATTGTGTCGTAATGTTGCTGAATATTTAAGGAGCGAAAATATCTCTTCAAATTTTCATACAGACATTTCTGATACCTTACCATTTTAATTTGAGAAATCATTAATGACATTTTTAAAGATATCGATCGTTTATTTAAAACTTAAACTGCTTGGTGATACATCCATAGTTTAAATATTTTATCGTAATCCAAGTGAAGAGATAGGGACCTAACGTCATCAACGGACGCTTCATTCCTAGTCGTTCTAACAAGATTATTTTTCATCTCTTTTTGCGGATGAATTTAATGACTGCGATTTCATCCGCCATGTCGAGAAATTACGTTTATTTGACCTTTACATCTCTAGGTTTGTTGAATTACCTTTCCCCTAAAGGGAACCTGTGAATAGAGTTTGATTTCCCGAAGAATGAGCTTGCAAAGGCGCTCATGGGGAAGGGACCTACATTTTTGTGTGAGCTCTCATCTCATCAACGGACGCCAATAAAAATATCTTGACAATGGGAATAAATTTATCCCGTAAGGTTGCCTCTCTGGTAGATTCCAAGAGTTATCCGGGTGATGAGTTGCTTTACCGTTTTAGCTCCTGCATTCGAGCTGGAGTTTTAGGCGAGAAAAACGAAAATATTCTTTTTAGAAGAGGTGGACTCCTTTTCAATCTGAATAATCTTAAAAGAGATTCTGCTTCCAAATGAGCAAGCATTGGCTTTTTTTCTCTAGAGTGGTATTTTTGAAGTACATCTTGCCAAAAAAAATGCAACCCAAGTGATCCATGACGTATTTAACCTAAGCTGTCGTTGTCCTTTTTATAATAAACCGTCAACATAAAGCTTTTGTTTTCGATGAAAATTTTACGTACGAAGTGAATATACGGTAAACACAGCGGTTCTACGGAAGGTGTTTACGGAATTCATTTGTCAATAAATCCTCCAGCGAAGTTAAACTAACACGATATGGGGCGGAGTCAAAGCCAAGAGCATCGCTGTGAATAAAACAGCAGAATCACTGGCTTACGAAATGGATTTGAAAGTATCCATTCAAGTTTCTCATAGGCTTTTTCCTTGATAGACAAAATTAATACTTGAAAATCAGGGTCGTGGGAAGGTTTTTTAAGTTAGAAATTAATTACTGTTTCGTGTAATTTGGGTAGCTAGTAGAAAACGGTATATTTGTTCGTAATTCTTGCGTTTTTGTACATTTATTTCTGTTATATTTTTATTTTCACCAATCATTTTCTTGTATAACCTTCGCCTAAGTGGATAGTTAAAATGCGGTCTTTTTCTGTTTTACGTTTAATGTTTAATTTCACTTATATTATTATCTATGCCTCATTAATTCACATATAGAATAAGACAATATTTCTCCGTTTGACTAGAGGTAGCTTTTTTCGCTTAGGTTCATAACCTCGCATTATGGATTTGCTGTGATGAATCTAGAATGAAATTTCTTAAGAATTTTATGCAACCGTTTTTCTATTTTATCGTTCATTGTTCCTTTGCCTTACATAGAAGGCTTACAGTCTTCATTTACGAAAACTAAAAGTTTAATATTAGTAAGGCAGTGTGCGTAGGATATCACGGTTCATAGTAGTATTTGAGGTTAACTTGAGGAGAGAATTAAGGGCAATCAATCAATAACCTTTGAGTTTGCATTACAGTGCAATGATTCTGACGTAGAGCAAAGCGGCTAGGAAGCTCATTGGATTTGGTTCAAAGCCAAGGGAGGTAAAGGAGATTACATTTCCCTTGGGTTAAACGCAAGTTATGAATCAATATTATGGATGATAGCAGCCATTGAGTTAATATGCTACTTCGGATTGGAGGGAGATTTTTCAAAGGAATACTCCAAAACAGTATTTAGAAACGCGAGCCTGTTAAAAGGACGTATCTCTGGCATTAAGTCCACCTTTACATGTAATCCAGAGCAGTCAAAGGCTTTCATGCTAGAATGTGTTGAAGGTAGAATGAACCACTCTGATCATCCTTTCTCCATTTCCTTTTGTCGGCCAAATAACCCTTTGTGCGTGAACACGCGCCTCCGCCATACCTTTTCGCGCCGCTCGGCGTTTGTTCGTGCGCCATGAACGTGCCCGATAGTTCTACTTGACGGATTCGTCTTTCAAATAAGGCCATTCAACGAACGTTAATCGTAAACAATTTCTTATTTTATGTATGCGAAATTAATAGGAGCTAAACAGGAAGACAGAGGTCTATCGTTTTGTCCTTCCTTCATTTCTTATAGGTATAATATTCAGTAGTCATTATGAAGTAGGTTTATAAAAGGCAAATTTTTTTTGAATGAATTGACGATGAAATTGGCTTGAAACACCGGTACGTTCGTACCGTGAAGTACGTGAAGTTCACTTCATTCGCTCTCCATTAACGTTGTCATATCATATGTCGTGCTTAGGATCCTCTTCTTTTTTAATTTGATCGTTCAGATTAGTGACTTAACAAGTGGGCAGAAATGAATCCTTCAACCTGTTTTGATATTTAATGTTTACATTCCTTACACTTTTTGTTTATTTTTATTTATAACTTTGATTGCCAGAAAGGTAACGCTTGGTAACCTATGTGTACCTATTATTATATATTATTCCAAATCTTGTATTAGTTTTACATTTCTAAAAATTTTTTATTAATGTTATGTTATCAAAACAGTTTTACTTCCTTAGATTGAGAATCCGTAAGACACAAAATATTTCAGTGAAATTACCAACGTTAAAAATTCTAAAGGAAAAACAAAGCAACAAAACTTTACTGTACGACCGGATACGCTGGTGTGCTTGCATCTTTAGGACTCGCCTTCCAGCATCGATTCATCAACAACGTTAAGGATAGTTAGGGTTCGAGCATGTTCGATAATCTGATGATTGTTGCAGCACGTATCCAGTATAATGGAGGAAATTTTATTTGTAAATATTAACGCTCCCTCGTGTGCATTTACCTCCTCTTTGATGTAATCTTAGCCTGGCATTAGACACTCTGCAGTTCCAGCAAACTCTGTTTCCCTCGCGCCTTTGTTATCATTGAAGCGTTGGTCGTGCTTTTCCCAGTCGTCTCTTTTCCTCTCTCCTCTGCTCTTTTTGTACCTTAGAGTAAGAGTGAGTGAAAATGCTCCCTTGAAACATTAAAGGCGAATTATGAAATACGTATCTAAAAAGTCTTCTCTCGAGCACATACTGTTTTTCCAGCGCCTTAAAATATGATTTAAAGTCTTGAGAAGTTCTTTTCGCGCACTTGGAGGAAGAAGGGCAAAGAGAACGGAAACTTCCTTAAGGGGTCATAATGGTTCTGCAGAGTATTCTAATGATAAAGTGCCACCAGATTTACTGTTAAAGTACGGCTCTTAGTCTTCATTGAATTCGCTCGACTCGCCCTAGAGATTTAGCTGAGAACATCCTGATCTTTAGATACCATTAAGGTAACATTTGCATTTTTGCTCCCATGATTTTATAATGAGAATTATATTAAGAGTTAAGTATCTAAAAGCTCGTGATTACTTTTTATGCTCTTTCTTCTTTTCAAGGTTATTCGGAAAGAAGTAAGCGTAAATATAATTTTTCGAAACTCTCCGGGCTTCCTAAAGTCTGAGTAACATTTTTGTCTACTTCGGTTGCTTGCCAAGATTAATTTTGTTATACATTATGGAAAATCTTCATCCTAGCCTATCTTTTCGCTAGGGGCTGAACTTCATGGTGCATTGTCAAGCACATAGTGTTTGCCCTATGTCTCATTTCTCAACCGAAAACACGTCTTAAAGGTTAGGAAAAATCCCATCGGAAGCTGCGAAGAAAGCGTGTAAAACTCTTCAAGGAGAAAACCTTATTTTACTTTCTTCCTTCCCGTATCATGTTTTGGAAGACGAATGGGTAAATAGAGCCTCGGCAGCATCTCCCGAGAGAATTAGGTACCTTACACTATGTAAACAAGATATTCGGGAAGGCGAGAGGGAAACCACTTTCTTCCGCATCTCGAGTGTTAGGAGAGAGCAGGAAGTTGAAGTTTATTATTCAGATTTATTGGGTGGAACAGTAACGGTCAGGAGTTTCCAGCTACTCACTATGTAAATATAATTCTTTAACAGAATGAAATATTTCGGACGACGAAACGGGAGAAGAGGGAAAGACATGAGTTTGGTTTTTGTTGAAAATGAAGAGACGCCCTTTCACTCATACCTCTCATCATCTCATACCAACAAAATTTGATCCTAAGTTGATTTCTTTGTACTTCAGTAACTAATTACATGAATCTCCTCAAACGCAGTTCCACACTTTACTTTCCTATTCGTATGTTTCTTTAATGTCACCTTGACCTTCCTGCTTAGTCTACAACGTGCTATTCCTTGGCGCATCCTGGCATAAGAGTTCCTGTTATTTTTTTCTTCACGCTTTTGCTGCGATATTTTTGATCAGGCACGTGTCTTCTTACTTCTACAATGAAACACTCATCAAACTCATCTTTTATTTTTAAACTGTTCTTTTGGAGCAGATTTCCTTTGAAATTGAATTGCTTATTTTAATCGCAGAGTTGAATTATTATGCTTTTGTTTAGAACTGTGCATCACAAGATGCTTTTTTGTATATTAAAAGTTCACTTCCTAATTTGTGCTTGGAAACATTATTAATGTTTAGAGTCGAATATTCTGAAGATTTTCTGCTTCATGTTAGTATCAATTGATCTGGTAAACATACCTATGCTATAAATTATAGAATTATTTACCTCTGTAAAATTTTTAGTCACTCTATAATCCTTTTATATCTTATGTTAACTAATTCTGTGAGAACTTCTGGAATAACCGTTTCCCTTGAAAATAACTAAGCTAACAATTATTAACATCTATAGTTGATAACTTATTTATATCGTAATAGAAATAAAAAAATAACCTAAAATTAGACGTTTCATATGGAGTAATTAAGGTTAATGAAGAAAATATTGATACAGAAAGAGTTTATCTCTGAAGACTGAAAGTCAGAAGACCGCAAATGTCTTCTATTTGAAAGCCTTACGACAACTGAAGAATTTCACGATGTGTTTTAGTGATTAAATATAAAAAAAACACATCTTGCTATAAGTGGAGAACTCAAAGACAAAATCTCTCCCGATTTCGTTCTCATTTCGAAGCACTTCAGAAGCCCGCTTTTCTTTCGTATCGGTTCCCAATTTTCCCCGTTTCCCATATGCACCTCGTTACTCCGCTGATGAGAGTATTCCATTCTCTTTCCCCCTCTGCTTTCATTCTTCGTTTCAAACCCTCTTTTCATTTGCTCTCACATCTTTTTTGGCTCACTTCAGCCGGGAGTGAAAGGGAACCTTCATCGCGGGCATTTGGCCCCAGGGAAAGCCGTACTCTTAGAATTACACAACCTTGTAAAAGGCGTATCTCTCTCTCTCTCTCTCTCTCTCATTTCGTTGTCTGTGCGTGCGAAATGGAGGAAATGTCCGCGCATCACGGCCGCGCGTGTGTTATCTCCCTTTTTATCCCTCGCCGTTTGTAGGCCGAAGGAATTATTAAGTCTGTTGATACCCAAGCACACTATCTCCGGAATAAGTCTCTTTGTCAAAGTCCTCCGCGTTGTTCTTTCTAATTCCGAAAGATATGGCGTTGGGGAACTTTATATTCCAGAAATAAAATATAGTGCTGGATTAATTCACTTTCGGTCGCGCTCGAATTCGGTATTCATAAGTTTGGATTAGGTGAGGGATGATATAAAGCGGTGGAAAGTTTTTGCTTTTAATTCGTCCGCCCTCATATTTCATGTTTACCGCTTGTTTTATTTCGGACGGGCGAGGGGATTTATGAAGGAAATAATTGAAAAATTACTCAGTCCCTTTAGTTTGCGGTTTCTTCGTCGTATTAACATCTAATATAAATGTAAAATTTTGCTGGACTGAGATACACCCATGTCTTCTTGTTTGTAAATAAATTTCAATATTTCAACGCATTCACTAAAATCTTATTCAGAATTCGATTTTATTTTTCTAGCGCTTCTTATAATGCAGATATCAATTATATTTATTTATTGTTAGCTATCGTGAATTTTTGTAATGATTAGTTACCCAAGTTGACATTTATACAATATTGCCTTGTTGTATACATACTTAAATTGAAATTGCAAATGACATTGCATTTTATTTAAAAATTTCTGTAAAGATTGGCTCAATAAAATATATCACTTGAGTTACGAGATCTAAATTATTGCGAAAGAAATACTACTCATCAAATATAAAAATAATAATACTTTTTAAGAAATAATTTATTTCGAAATGCATATCATATGAGCATCTCCATCAGCTTTTAAATTAACCAAATGTTTCTATTCCTTTTTAGGTAAGTTCCACTAATTTTGCTGTTCTTTGAACTTCACGGCATGAGAACCGTAAGTTTTGAAAATGTTCTTTGGTATATATAAAATTGTTGTGTATGAGTATGACCAGCTTTCATTGCGTTAGAGGAACCTCAGTGTAAGGAATTTTTCAGTTGAGGTTTTCAATTTTCTATCGTTAAGTAGTATTTCATTGTTTGGCATAGAAAACAAACTTACGAATTATAAATTAATTTGCCTGTAAGTAAGTCACTGACAAATTATTTCATATTATAAATATTATCCAGGGAAATTTTAAGCTCTATCTTGTTGTTGACACGTTTAACGTATATTTAAAATATTGACGGGGGTTCATGCATTTTAAGATGGTCGTTCCAAACGTCTTCCCTATTTGAGAATCTTCTCATGCTGAAAAAGCGTGACGGTGAATGGTAATACCCTTAAACAGGAACGTGGGTCGGCCTTAGATATGAGGTTCGTGAAAACTGCTTTAGCCCTCCACTTTCTCCGCCGCGGAATTTTTCATCCAACTTGCCATATTCCAGATTTGTATTTCAAGGCGATGGCATTGATCTGGTTCGATGCGAGGCATCCGTCGGATATTATATTACCGCATTCTTTATCCTTCCCCATTCTCCTCGGAGGAAACCTGAGAATCGACATCGTGACTTACTTTATGAGGAGCAAGTCAATTCCAATCCTTTCTCGATCTCTATGAAATCGACGGATTCCTTTTTTCCTTTGTACCCCAAACGACCTTGAAGCTAAGGTTTGGATTTCTTGTGAATTAAATCCTCTCCTCAACTCTCTTTAATCCCCGACATAGAATAGGTCCCTTTCATCGCACAAAAAGGTTTAGGAAAAAATGCTTTCTTCTTCATTTCCTCCAGTCGTTCCGTTCATTTCCTCCCACCAGATCGACCGGATTCGCAATCTCTCGGGTTCATAACAGCGGAATTTATTTATATGCTCTGGCGACAGAAGGCTTCGTTTCCGTCTCTATTCAAAAGTAGTCCCATTATCCCATCCGCATTGCGTTGTTTTCTCCCCATCGCTATTTGGGACTTGATTAGGATTTTTCCTCCCGAAGATTGGCGATAAAGGGATCCTTCAGCGAATTGCAAATTTGGGGTCGTAAAGTAAGTGGCGTGGGGGATATATTTTGGCGAAAGGAAGTGAATTTCGATATGATACGAAGGGAAAGCCCAAATTGACTGACTTCCGACCTCATCACACGCTTCCTCGGCTCAGAATGGTTAATGACCCTCTTTATAAAGCAGACCAGTCGGCGACCCCAAGCAGTATCTCTTCGACCTCATTTTACTCTCGTTGTCTTGCTAATGGGATGTGTTGCAATTAATCATACTAACGTCACCGACAGAAAATGTATTGTAAGCATGTTCCGTCATTATCTAAGAAATCGAAATTTCACACGCCAAGTTGTTGAGCCATTTTATTAGAAAACTTTTTAAGTAATAGAATGTATATTATTCCTTTGATAGCTTTAGCTGTGTGTTCATCTTATATTTCTCAAACTGAATCGGAGTTGACTCTGTGTTGTGAAGATTCGTCGTCTTTCTTATGGGATTCTTAGGGAATGAAATTGATCTCTTTCATAAATAACTAATGTTCGTGAAGGAATTTAATAGTTTTCAAATTTCATATTTTAGCGGGACGATTTACTCTCCTCAATTTTATATGGTCTGCTATCGGGGGAAATTGTATGGATTGTTGCCAATTCTTGTCACTAGACCGTCAGTCTAAAAAGTGAATTGGGAATGTGAGCTTTAAATTATCGATAGCCGTCATAGCATTTTAAAGACGCCGACCTCGCCATGAATTACTACATAAATAGCTTAAACATTTTGATGCTTCTTTTTGAAAATTTGTCGGTTATATACCTATTGCGAAATTATTGGAATATTTAGATGGTCTCTTATTATCATTTCTCAGAAGATGAGTTCGTTGAACTCCGAAAAAGGAAAAGAATTCATATCTTGAGGAATCTTAAATACTTTGACGATTATTTAACTCGGATAATCTTTTATTTATACGTATTATCTATCAATATGAAAGATTCAGAAAGGAAGCAAAGGCTTGGAAAACGGCTCATTTAACGAAAACGAAATTATATTTGATATGTCAAATATAATTTCGTTTTCAGTGAAAATCTTCCAAGAAGACTTTTTCCATATAGTGCAATTATACTTCCTACCTCAGTTTATGGTGCACGATTTATTGTATGCATTAGTCGAATAAAACACAGTCCAAAAATGACGTTTATCTTCGTCTCATTTGTTATTACTGTGATGATTGCTTTCAAATGGAGAAAATGAAACTAGATTAATATTTGGACGAAAAGTAAGCATTCCTGTTCTCAGGCACGTCTGGAAGCGCATAAAGTTAAAACGCTGAATTAATCCCCAACATCAGATGAAGTATTTCGTCTCGAGGTAATCCCTCGGGGGACTTCCATTCCGTGCGGTCATACGTGCCATCCTCCGCAGAAAATTGAGTCATACTTCTCCTAATGCATGGGAGCCGTTAGACGCTCGTAACGACCATCTCCGCGAATTAAGTCATCAAGCGAGGATAATAAGTCGTTTTATTGGCTCACTCGGAATACCTCCTCTCAACTCCCAAGGCCGTAGCCATTTCCTTCGATTCCACGACGCATGGCCTTTCTTCGATTTTAAAACCGTTTTAGCGCCGCGCATCTTCTCCGTATTCTGAATTATACACCCATCCGCCCTCTTTTAGGGGGAATGCTCTTGTTCCCTCGAGCCTCATCGCCTTTCGTCGATAATCGAGTCAAGTTTCGCGGACGGGAATTCCCCGTTCTCTCTCCGAATACTCATCAGCGGTTCCTTTCTCTCTCATCTCATTCGCGTCCGAATATCTCATTTTCCTTAGATCCTCTCCAATCTTCGGCGTCGCTAAGGGCGGAGTTCGTTTCGGCTTTCTTTAATACTTGGAGACATAAAAGGTAACGGCGTGAAAGGCCACCAGGGATTTTTTTCCGTGCCCCCCAAAGTCACCATCTAGGGCCCTTATTTTTTCGGTGGCATGTTTTGTAACAGATTTTGCGCGATTCGTTTTGACGTCCTTTTATGAATGCTAGAGGTGGGCGGTGTACGGTAGATATCCTCCTACACTTTTTTATTTAATGATTTGCTCGTGCTTGGAGTTAAATCTGTGGAGGCGGTGCGGAGAATTTATTCCCTTTGTATTTACTTCGTGCGAGATGTGTACAGTTTGGAGGACCCTGAATCTCCTGATGTCATATTTATCGGTCCAGACATTTTAGAACGGCTTTCCTTTATATTATCCGTTCAAAAGAATTTCAAAATAGCTCAATTATGGAAACGTACGTGAATTTTAGGGTGCTTATGGATTTATCTTTTATGTTTTTGCTTTTATCTTCTTTATAATAACTGTGTACTCATAATAATCTATTCGTAATTTTGACATTTGAAACTAAAATAAGTTTGAAAGTTTATGATATTAAATATTATGATCCTTCCCCATTTTCCTCGGAGGAAACCTGAGAATCGACATCGTGACTTACTTTATGAGGAGCAAGTCAATTCCAATCCTTTCTCGATCTCTATGAAATCGACGGATTCCTTTTTTCCTTTGTACCCCAAACGACCTTGAAGCTAAGGTTTGGATTTCTTGTGAATTAAATCCTCTCCTCAACTCTCTTTAATCCCCGACATAGAATAGGTCCTTTTCATCGCACAAAAAGGTTTAGGAAAAAATGCTTTCTTCTTCATTTCCTCCAGTCGTTCCGTTCATTTCCTCCCACCAGATCGACCGGATTCGCAATCTCTCGGGTTCATAACAGCGGAATTTATTTATATGCTCTGGCGACAGAAGGCTTCGTTTCCGTCTCTATTCAAAAGTAGTCCCATTATCCCATCCGCATTGCGTTGTTTTCTCCCCATCGCTATTTGGAACTTGATTAGGATTTTTCCTCCCGAAGATTGGCGATAAAGGGATCCTTCAGCGAATTGCAAATTTGGGGTCGTAAAGTAAGTGGCGTGGGGGATATATTTTGGCGAAAGGAAGTGAATTTCGATATGATACGAAGGGAAAGCCCAAATTGACTGACTTCCGACCTCATCACACGCTTCCTCGGCTCAGAATGGTTAATGACCCTCTTTATAAAGCAGACCAGTCGGCGACCCCAAGCAGTATCTCTTCGACCTCATTTTACTCTCGTTGTCTTGCTAATGGGATGTGTTGCAATTAATCATACTAACGTCACCGACAGAAAATGTATTGTAAGCATGTTCCGTCATTATCTAAGAAATCGAAATTTCACACGCCAAGTTGTTGAGCCATTTTATTAGAAAACTTTTTAAGTAATAGAATGTATATTATTCCTTTGATAGCTTTAGCTGTGTGTTCATCTTATATTTCTCAAACTGAATCGGAGTTGACTCTGTGTTGTGAAGATTCGTCGTCTTTCTTATGGGATTCTTAGGGAATGAAATTGATCTCTTTCATAAATAACTAATGTTCGTGAAGGAATTTAATAGTTTTCAAATTTCATATTTTAGCGGGACGATTTACTCTCCTCAATTTTATATGGTCTGCTATCGGGGGAAATTGTATGGATTGTTGCCAATTCTTGTCACTAGACCGTCAGTCTAAAAAGTGAATTGGGAATGTGAGCTTTAAATTATCGATAGCCGTCATAGCATTTTAAAGACGCCGACCTCGCCATGAATTACTACATAAATAGCTTAAACATTTTGATGCTTCTTTTTGAAAATTTGTCGGTTATATACCTATTGCGAAATTATTGGAATATTTAGATGGTCTCTTATTATCATTTCTCAGAAGATGAGTTCGTTGAACTCCGAAAAAGGAAAAGAATTCATATCTTGAGGAATCTTAAATACTTTGACGATTATTTAACTCGGATAATNTTTTTTCTTATATATTTATAACCACCATTATTTATGAACATTTCTTTTTAACGATTTTTCACTTTGCACCTTTAAATCCACTCCGCATTTTGAAGCCGTAAATTTCGGTCGTTATTATTTATTGACAGGGAAGATTGGGAGCGCATTTCATCAATATTTATCACTGGCATTAAATTCCGGCTTTTCCTTCGATTTTTATATTCCCCAGGTCTTGCTGCTCATCACGTTATTTTGCTCGTACGGCGCAGGCTTCAATGTCTCTTGTGGAAGTGTAGAAAACGCTCGGCTTTAATTTTGCATCTCTAAAGCGAAGAAATGAGAATTCCGAAAAAGATAGAGATTCTTACGCAGAATAGCAGCTGGAAGCAGGAGCATGTTATTCTTTAAAAATTAAGAGTCGCAGCAGATGAGAATTTTGTTTTCCAAAGAACCTCAACGTGGTTTCTTATGTTGTCGTGGGAGATCTCGCTTGGTCTTTTCTCCGGGTCTGAATACAAAGAGAAAGCATTTTCATAATATTCTTACTCAATTAAGCAGTTCTCTGCTATATTCAGCTCTGTGGTTATTACTTAGTTGATATGACGTATGTTTTTTTAGCTTTTGATCTTTACATGCACTTCATCTTACATTTTGTTACATCAAGCAGAAGGGTACTCTTCCAATATGTGATCTATAGAATTGTATGTCATTTATCACCACGGTTTTATTTAAGATTACTCTACTGTGATATGCTGTTATGTTACGATTTGGGTTGTTTTGCGTTGAGTTGGGTTATCTAGGTTGATAGAATAGTCTGGGTTTGGTTACCTAGGGCAATGAAAGAGTCTGTTCAGGAAAATAAATTATCAGAAATGATGCATATATAATTTCAAAGATAAGGAAAGATTATGTTTATCAGCTACATAATTTATCATTTTGGTTAACTATTTCAAAACTTACTTAAGTAAACAACAAACACATTAGGAGACTACCAAGAGGAATATCGGATAATTATTTCATAGTTATACCTATATTTTGAATACCACTATAGTTCATTGATGTGGAAAATTGTCTTGTTAATTCAGAAAAATTATGCACAGGCTATGTAAGTTTCATTAATTTTCTTTAATGCCTCAGTTCAATGTACATATATTAAATCAACTTTCAATTCAAGCTTTCTTATGGCAGATAGTTGAAAGCAATGAATTCTACCGTCTCCTTCCCATCTAGTTGAATTCGTTTGTCTCTTTCTTTTACTCGAAATCCTTATTGTCTACTTGACATGCTCTTCCATTTAACGCTTTGCCACTTCTAGGCCACTCTCTCTCAAAACTTGTAGGATTTATTATTTTTCGTCCTTAATTTTCTCCCAAAACCCATTCAGACTGCCTCAAAAACCATTACGAGTACTTTTGAAGAAGTTTATTTTTTTTCTCTCACGAGCCTTCGCGGGAGAGCTCGGGCTCGAAGTGGTCGGGGAATCCCGCAAGGAAACAAGAAATTACAGACCTAAGTGCTATTTGTTCTCGTCCTCTTATTCTTTTCTTATCCAATTTGCATTTCCTTCCTTAAAGCGATGTTCCCGAATTAACCCTTCGCAAGAATCTCTCGTGCAGATTCTCAAGTTTTTCTAAATTTATAACCATAGCCGTCATCATTGTCTCTCTTCAGAGGAATTGCCAGAGGTATTCTGCGGGATAGTTTCTCTCTTCCTCTGTTAGATGGCGCTTGAGTCATCCAGTATGTTTTTTCATTCCGCTCCTTCCGTCATCGGTTTTTCTTTTTGCCTCAAGGGGGAATTCTTCTTTCGTAAAAGGAAATTCATCTTTATAGCCATCTTTTACTCTACAGTGTGGACAGTCCTCATATCTTTCTCGTGTTTCCCTTAGTTAGGCCGTGTATTTTATCTGCGCTCGTTTTAGAAAGCGGCGAAATGGTTTGTTTTTTTGTTTTCCTTTCTTTAAGGCCTGTCTCATGTTTGTGAACTTTTAAATGTTTTAATTTTTCAATATATAGTTAGCGTTTTTGCATCAGTTTTTTGAAAATTGTTTTCGGTTGTATAATGCTAACGGTAGCTGTTTAATATTCAAACTTCAACTGAGTCTTAAAATAAAAAGAATATTCTCCTCTAATTTTATTTTCTACTGAAAATTGATGATTTGTATGCACATCCGAAGATGTGCATTTCTTGAAATATTGATGTTAGCGCGTTATGTTGCCGTGTCAACTCTATAATGCGGGGTCTTTTTTATTATAAGAGTGAGCTTGAATTTCCTCTCCTATTCAGGATGAACTTATCAAAATCAGATAACTATTCTGCTATAGTTCTTGACGTATGGAAAATTAAAAATTTCTGCTATGGATAAAAAATCAAAAACTAGTGCCATTAAACTTATTGCAAATTAATTGCACGGCGAATCTTAAAATTAAATTTCGATAAAGACGAAAGCAATTTAAAATTTCTGGGGAGTATATATAGCAAAAAGACAGCATTGAATTTAGATATAATGAAGAAGACAGTATTGAATTATTTTGCCATCTGTTGATCACCTCCGATTTCTTAATTTTCATTCTCAAGGATTTCCACCGTGATCATTAGATCCTCCCGTATCTGGTATATTGCACTAGACACGGTACAGCGCATACTTCGATTCCTATTTTTCACGGAAGCAGATCACGTGGCGCTATTCGCATAGCAACCATTTTGATTCGATTGCATAGCTTAGTAGATGCATTCTGATTAGCTTCGACGGAATCGGATCAAGTGCCATGAGACCTGAATTGTATAGCGATGAGCTGCACTGGTGCAAAGAACGTTCAGGAAATGCTACGATCAAAAAATAATGGAATTTTGCTAGCATTTCCGTTTGAAGGGAACATTCCGTTGGCTATTTCACATCACGATTTTAATGAAGTTTTTACATTTTGTTGTCTCATAGTGTAACCTGTAATATTTTTCTGAAATACGTTTTGCAAGTATTACTAAGGGAAGGAGTTAAAATCAATTTCCCATTTCGAATTATTAATAGAATGCAATTGATTACTAATGAAATATAATGAAGGGCTTATATACAGAGATAATTATATATACGATAAATTGCTTTGTTCGTCATTAATGACCAGATACATGGTTGACTATTTTGATCAACAGTTCCCGGAATTCCATAATTATATGCAGGAATTAATGCTCGCTTCCATAGATATTTTCGGTTTTAAAAAAATACTCGATGATATGTGTATTGCTGAAATGTGGCTGAATTTGTTTTAGGTTTCAGAATTGAATTATAAAGATTCATTCAAATTTTACAATTTTAAAATCGAAGCAAAGGTCTTGTGAAATTATCTAAATTACATAAACTCTCGGGTTGCAATATTTTAGGAACATTTATAAAATTTTAATCCATATCACTTTGTCGATAATCCGGATATGATGGAAAATTTCCCCAGCAGAAATTGAAAAATTATGAGTTGGATATGATTTAAGATGTTGGATTGATGAACGCCGCTGTTCATTTTCCGCGTGCTCATAAACACATCGTTCTGGCAGAACACATAAAAATAACTTATATTTGGATAGTGATTTGTAAAATAGGAACAATTAAGTAATTCCACTTCTGAACATAGCCAACCATACAGTTTCACATGTATGGGATTGTGTTCGCGGAGATATTTAAGTGGCCAAGTTGGTAATAATGATAAACGCAGGTATACTTCTTTCATTCTCCACTTCCAGTCGTTGAATCTCGTGGAAAGTTATGCTATCCGCGCAGAAGAAGATGGACCAGTCCAATTCCGTCCGAATGCCGAGCATAAATTTACGAGCTACCTCTGATTGAATTATCCGCATTTTGGGTAATGAATCAATCATTCATGATAATTGAATTCTCGAAAGGGATGAGCCGTTATCCATGCCAGAAAGGATTTGAAATTAGAAGCAAAGGATGAATATTTCTAGCACCTTCCTCGAGCAATAGCTAATATCACGGGGGAATCCCCGTGGGTGGGATTTAACGCGACCCATTAAATCATGAAAATCATGTGCATTCGGAGGGATATGTAGGTCCATTTTTCGATTTTCACGTTTCCTTTCTCGTTATTTTATTCTTTACATTTTACTATTTAGTCTTTTCCCTCAAATTGACATTTTTAAGCCTGGTATTAAAGTGTATACTTAAAATGGACTTTAAATGAAGTTTACTTTAAGGCATGGTATTATAATGTTTTGTTAGAGTTAAAGTGAAGATTAGAGTAAATCTCTTATATGTATGATGAATTAGCATTGAGAAGCACAATAATCTTCACTTTAACTCTAACAAACAATGTAATACCGGGCTCTGAAACGAACTCTAAAGTTAACTTTAGTTAAAGTCCATTTTTAAGTATACATTATAATACCGGGCCTTAAGATTAAAGAAAGGTTTGAATACTTTGCAGGATAAAGTCTCGCGGCTGATCCCAAAGGAATAACAAGTGTGAAAAATAGCGATATAACTATTAGTTCAGTGGTTAGAATACCTGTCCCGAAAGTGGGAGGCCTGTGTTCGCGTCCCAGTCATGTCGCTATTTTTCACACTTGTTTTTCCACCCGGCCTTAGTGTTGGCTTCGGCAGAATCTCTTCCGGCAGTTTTCCCAGAAATCAGTCTATTACTCTCTGAAGATAAAGTGCTCGTATTCTTTGCTGTCTGCCTCCCCTGATATTTTACAGCCTCTTTAGGCTTATTTACTTTGAAAATGTACAAATATATGTCCCTTTATGAACCTAGAAATATTTTATCCAAAACTTCTCCCATTTTCTCTTCTCTTCCTCTATTCCTCCAAATCTTTGTTCCCTTGTCTTCATATTTTTCCGTTATTTATCTTCATTATTTACTCTTATATTTATTCGGTGTCTTTCTGTCTCCAGTTTTCGCACGATTAACTCCATTTTTATTTTATTCTGTCAACCATCCCCCATCTTTCTTTTAAGATGATCCCCTTTCCCCCGTAGATCTTCTACGATTTTGTTTTTCCTGTTTCGTTATATACTTCTTGTTATTTATTTTATCAATTTCTTTCCGCACACCTTTTTTTGCGTCATTTCATTACTGTTCTGATTTCTTACCATTTTCCTCTCTCTTCCTTTTCTTTCCAGGATACATATCTTTTTCTTAAATTCTTACAACTACACCTGTCATCCTATGCCTTCCCCCGTTCCTACTCTTCACGTTTCCATTCTCGTCTTGTTTCACTTTCCTTTTTCCCCATCTTCTCATATTTGCTCATCTTCTAATTTCCGGCCGAATCACTACTAATTTTCCCTCCTCCCAATTCTCTCTCTCATTTCACTCGCTCTCCTTCCCTCTTGTCGTCTGCTGCTTCAATTACTCGCCGAGACATGCTAACCCTCTCCATTTTCGTTGTTCCTTTGTCTTCTATCTCCTTTTGTGGCGCCCATGTCCTTGTCTCGCCTTCCTTTCCGCAGATTTTAGAAAAATACGACTCTCAGTTGTCTCCCATCTCGTCCTTTGCCATTCTTTTACATCTCCGTTATTTAATTCTTTTCCCCTCTGCCTCAGCCCAACTCAATAACATTAAATTCTCTTCCTTTTTAAGGAGCCAGTTTGTCTATTCTTTGTTTCTTAAGTCCTTTTTTATAGAGCACATAGCTCGGTTTTTCTAACATCCTTCGTCAGCAAAACTCAAACGATATTTCTTAATCTCAGCTCGACGAATATGATGTGGTTTACTCGCATTATATCTGAGACGATGTGGATTGCTTGAGAAGTTTTATTCATCTAATTCTCATTTTCGTGTAATCTGCCAATGTTTAAATCTGCTGAATTAATATAACTTTCTTCATGTCATATGTACTAGAAAGATGTATTATATAATCTTGTTCTGGACGATTGGGTATTATTATTTTGAACCTTTCTTACTATTAGAAATTTTTATTTTTTGTATTACATTTCGAATTATTCGTTATAGTTAAACTTATACTTGAATTTGAAATTTCTTTTTTGCTTTGATTTTTTATGTTTACGTGCTAGTATTAACTTGCAATATTTTAAATATAGCATTGCGCAAAGTTAGATTAAAAGGTCACAGGTTAACACACAAGGAAAAGGGTTTAGGTGACCTTGCCTACATAGTCTCCCAAACAGCAAGGAGAAACGTTCTGGTGGGATAACTCAATGGATAGAACAATCAACCGGCAACTCCCGGGTTGAGTCACAGTTCCGTCAGGCTTTTTTCATGTCCGTTTCTCCTTGGGAAATCACAGGATAAGTTTTAGAATCCTCAGAAAATATTAGTTTTTATGAAATTGCAATTGTTAAATTTTTCATATAATAGTATACATTACATGTGAATATCCTGTGGTTATCGATTACCCAAGAATATATACACCCGAGTAATAATAACGTTGAATGTGTGGTTTGTGACATAACGGCTTTGATTGGAAAGGGAAAATATTATACGAGTATGTGGATATTTCTATAACTTCCCAACTTTACCAGAATTCATTGTTGTAGTAGTATTGCTGGAAGTTTTTCAGTAGCTGAATTCAGTTTGCACGTATAGACCTCAGCCGGGAATCTAACTAGGGACCACTTTCACCGAAAGCGAACGGGCACACTCAGCAATCCGGGAGTCCCTAGGATTCATTTTTACATTTTAGAATGTTTATACACATTCTGTTCTGTGTCTTTATGATCTTTGGTGTAGTCTTCTCTTAGCATTTGAATTCGAGACAACTATAACGGTCGCCTCGGTGATTACCGGAAAGAGAAATAAAATCAGATATTTTTAGATGTAAACGGAGAATTTAGATTAAATAAATCGGAAGACGTTTAAACATCATAGGAATAAGATAAATTGCAGTTTAAGCTGTTAAATGAAGAAAGTTCGGGTTAAATCAGTTCACATTTATGCTTTAATAAAGAAAAGAAGGAGAAAAACCTTGTAGGCTGTGAAATAGAAAATTGCGTGTAATCTCAAAGAAATCTTATATGTATATGAGATATACATTAAATATTATGGTCTCCTGGGTTCGAACTCGAAACTTCTGAGAAGTGAGGATCGTTTTTCAGGGGCTTTCTTAGGAACACGCTTCTGCGTCTAATAGCTCTACATTTAGAGGTTCAGGAGTTAATAGGGATTGACGGCCGGACGCTATGCATATTGTATACAAGGATGTAACATAGGGATACTTGTGCTAAGGTTAATTAGGTGAAAATAATTTCTTTAAGAAAATCGTGGTTTTCAAAATCGTAAATTCCTGTTGGTTCTGTAATGTATATAATTCATCGATTTTTGGTGTCTTTCGGAAATGCTAATTCACTCATGTGTAGCTCCGCAGCTTCTGTTGAATTCTTTGTTTCCTCCCGATATTTCTATTTTTCATCCTTCCCTGTTTCATCTAATCCTCGCAGCTCGTTCCTTTTCCGGCGTGCATTCCAATTTCCCTTCTCCGCCTCCTTCGTCCGCCTCGACCTTCCAAACCCGTCTCATCTCATCTACGCTTTCTCATACCACTTCTGGCATTATCCTTCCGTTTATCCTCTCTTCCAATCTACTTCATTTCCCCTTTATCCTGACTCTGTTCATAAGCCTCAAGTCATACCGCGATCGTGTGTGCACATACTCATGTATGCGTATTCGTTTGTGCGTCACAAATTTCGGGAGAGATTATTCCAAAAACAATTTCGGATTATGGCATTCATTTTCGCTGGATTTTGCTTCCATTTCCTTTCAGCTCTGGCGAGTATCAGCTTAATCTATATGTGGAGTAGGAAGAAATTTCTAGGTTTTCGAATCCCCTCGATGGCTGTTAGTTGCCCAGGATGCCTTTTGTGATAAGGATAGTTATCGGCATTGGAGGGCCTCAAAATATTCAGGGGTAATGACCATTTCCAGTTAGAATTCTATGCATTGGTATTTACGTTATTGAATCTTCGAAGACCACAAATATGCTACTTTCCAATTTCGCTTCGCGTATCCCTCAGTTTTGATCAATTTTCCAAATTTTCATTTCATAATGAATAATTTTACAAGCGCCTGTAAAATTATTACAGAAAGTGAACGTGTATGTTTACGAGTATACATCTTGTTAGTTTCCATTCTAAGATATTTGAAAATAGTGAACGAAATAGAGGAAAACATTTAATTTGTGTATAGCAAACTTTTTATTTTCATCTACATTTATATTAATACCCTGCGAGCCGCCTTTCCACATTTATGTAAGAAGTGTAATCATCGGGTGTTCTAGCTACTTCTTTACCTTATTATTGTTGCATAACAATCGCAGAGAAAACAAGTTCTTCAAAGACATCCTAGGATCTATTTCTCTTATTTTATGTTCGTTGTCTAAACGGTCGAACTTGCTGTGGGTTCGCATAATACCGATAACATCTTCCGCAAAAGTTCTTTCTTCGAATTTATCAAGCAATCGCTCCCTTTGAATTTTGAAGACTGGGTAGAAATATTTCGAAATTGGCAAAGGATCTTAGCTTTTACTTGAAAAAATTAACTTATTTTTTGAAAATTTTCTCCTTCAGAGTAAGCGTAAAAATAAATTGCAATAAATATGAGCTTTTTGGCATTCCCAAATAAAATTTCTATAAAAAGCTTGAGATGTAATCTTTTTTTTTTTGTAGTGTAGAACATAATTACGGGAAGGAAGAATTTACCACCCTATTTTCCCTTATAAGAACCCTTGATTCGGGTTGATCCACAAGGTTTTGTTAAACAAAAATTCATAAGGGACAGATATCAGACGATAAGGCACGAGGAGAATAGGCTATATATATGTAGAACAATCTAGAACGCGTATCATGGATGTACTAGTGAAGATAAATCTAATTCTTTCGCTCGCTCACTCATACCTGTCTTCGCATAAACATGCTCGATCCAGGAGCGTGCGTACTTTATGGGTCACCCTCATTCAATCGTTTTCGGCAGTTCCCCTGCGCCTCTTACCTATGTTTTCCGAGCTACGAATATTTTTCGCCTTCACCACATCCACAATCTTTCTAAAAACGCACGCATATTTTCCTTTCCCTATATTTTCGAAATAGCATCCATTTTAAGCCCCAATCCGCGGCTTTTAAATTGTGTCCTTCGGAATCATCCCTTCCCTCAGTTTTTCCTTCAGATTTCCCTTTTCCACTAATATCTCATCTCCTTTCCTTTCCCCGAAAGCATCCGTCCACCGCGAGGTTTCCTCCCTTTGTTTTTAGGCTTGCCATCCGTCATGGTGGAGTACGAGCCCATTAGAGATGAGAAGGGGAAAAGAGCGAAAGTCCAAGCGATGAAAGCGGAGGGAGCTCCTTTCCCTCGGAGTGAATGAGAAATGGAGGAAGAAATAGGAGCGGCGGATGAGTGTATTTGCGGGAAGTGGATTCTGAAGGAATTGGCTAATTGGGGAGGAGGAAGACTTCGGAAGACAATTGTCCTCGTTCGTGGAGAGATTGGTTGCTGTTCGGATTCCTCCTTAACCAATGCGCCATGTTTGTAGACGAATGGCTGTAAAGAATGGGAGTGTAATGACGCTGCGTTTTTTTGTTGATGACGTCTTGTTCTATAACTTGCTTATGCAACCATTATCTATGTAAGGGAATACTCAACCTCGTGGGGCTCCCGGATAGCCAAGTGGGCAACGCGTTCGACTTCGGTGAAAGCGGTCCCGGGTTCGATTCCCGGTGGGAGACCATGTGCGAAATGACCTAAGCTGTCGAAGCACTTTTAACAATACTACTACTACTACTACTCAACCTCGTGATCATGTTCGGTGGATGGCTACAATATCCCGCATTCCGAGGTGAAACTGTCTCCCCAGAAATCTGGCAAAAGACTTTCTTCCTTCAATATATTTATGAGAGAGTATAATATATATGTGAGAGAAGTCGAGGAAGAACTTTTAATACGATACTCGACGTGTATTTTTAGCAAAGGAAAATATATGGGGTAATTCTTTCGGGTATCTTCCTTTCCTGATTTTAAATAGATTTATTTGATGCTTTTACAAGGCTTTTGTCCAACTATCGATAATCGTTGGTAAACCCCAACCATTTAATTACCTAGAATTCAATAAAAATATTTTCGGTATTTATTTCGAATGAAATATATTGCAAAATAATACGTATCACCTCCAAATGTCTATTAAATTATGGCGTAATTGTATAGCCATATCACTATTCCTATAGTTGTTTTAATATTGATGCGGACTGATTATTTATGGAAGAATTACCTCCGATTTCAATCGTATCGGAAGAACTTTGAAATTAATCTTTGGAAAGTTCTTCCCTTGCCCGCTTTATTGTCTTTTTTTTATAAAGCGAAAATTGTAATTTTCTGTTGCATCTCTTCATCGCTTTAAAGCCAATTGCAGGAAATGAGGTATGCTTGGAGGAAGTTTGTAGATACACGTTGAAAAGTTTCTTTTATTGTATTCACAAAGTTAGGATAGTAATTTGTTCGTTAGTGAAGTTCCATTGTTCCATGATTACCCACATTGTTGAAACACTACATTACATAGGATCTGTTTGGTTTCATTTTAGGAGACTTGCCTCTTTTTTCGCGGAATCAGAATATGCCGCCTATCGATGGGTAAATCTCTGAACAAAGCACACTTACTATGAAATTAAAAGTAGCTTGATGCTGCAAATGGAATTTTCGTGGTATCAACCAGGAAAATTGGCGGACTGAGTGATTCTGGTTGAGCTACTTATTGGTTTCGATTGTTATTTTGTTAATTACCGACGAAGGAAAAGATGCTAAATAGTTTCCGAATTCGGATTAATATAAATTCTCATATTTATTAATTTAATTTTTCGCATTTTATCCCTAAACGTTTTGTTTGATGTCCCCCGGAAATTTAATACTCACTTGTAATGAAGAAATCTAAACAATGTTTTAGTGATTTGGCGATTTCTGAAAGAAAAGAATTTTGTGGAAGAAATCGCTACCATTAAGTCTCTATGCTTTGTAACGAAAGAGTGTGACCCTATTACAAAATTTGCAGCTCTGGACAATATTCAATAATAATTCAATAATGCCATCATCATGTAGATTTATGTATAAAGAAGAAAATCAAGTGCCTTTGCTCATAAATTCCTACCAGGTAATATTATATTACAAAGTGACCCTTTTTTCGTGTGCAACCCTCCTATACATAAGTCGTTTAGTCGGGATAGGGTTTTAATTGCCTAATCATTCACAGTATAGGGGCAACAACCATAACTTACAGGGAGTATATACCTGTGAGGGTACCTTCGGAAAAAATACAGCAATTTCCTAAATGAGGGCCCGCTGGTGAGCCTCATCGCCCCTGGATGGTCATAAATCTCGGAATGGCCCTGAGACAACGGAATCACTTGCATTTTCGCCCGGAAAAAGAACTTGGCTCAGAAAAAGGTTGGTTGGAAAAGATAGAGAAATCAGGTCTAGATGAAAGACAGTAGGGGATAAGGAGAAGTCTGAGAAGGGATGGTGGTAAAGGGCAAATGGGAAAGTGGGAGTTGAGAAGGGAGTTTGAGGCGAGGAAAGCAGGGATTCTGTGCGATGAAAGAGGAAGTTCTGGAAGGAGAGGGGTGAAAAGGGAGGGAAGAATTTTGGAGGGAGAGGGTTTGCAGAGTGAAGAAGTTTCCACGGAATTGTTTCGAGGGAATAACCGTAAGAGAAAGGAGGGAGATAGGAAGCTATCCGAGAAAAGGTGCAGTAATTTTTCGGAACGGATTAATACGAGTTTTCTTATTAAGTTTTCGAGATGGGAAAACCATTGCGGCTTAAAATTTGACGGTGGATCGAATTAAGAAGGGAAAGCTCACTCCTCCACAGTGATATATTTTATTCGATTCAGTCGAGTTCTCCGTTCGTGGAACGCCTTTATTTTGAAGAAGTTTCTCTAGCTGCATAAGCTGCGTATTCACAGTGGAACGAAAATAGATTTGGTAGTAGTAATACTATTTGAAAAGTGTTTTGACAGCTTAGGACATTTCGAACGAAGTCCCCCTCCAGGAATCGAATCCGGAACCGCTTCCACCGAATTTGGAAATAAAACTGCTACTAGTAGTTTTATTTCCACTTAACTGTACAGGAGCCCTGAAAATTGGTTTGAAGTGAATTTCCAACGCTATCTTCGGAAAGGGAGTGGAAATATCTGTTATTCCTGTCTGTAGTAATTATTGCCAAATAATTTTTGTTATTTATTTATCTCTATATTTTGTTATTAGATTCGTAAATATATGTCTTACGTTTAATTGCAATATACGTAGAAGTACTCTGAAGGGGAAATTTAGGAAAGAAAGTTTAGGAATCGAGATACTTGGAAGCAACAAGTTGGAATTTCTTCTTATAGAGCGCTTTCTCTAAGTATTTGAGGTACTTTATGTGGAGATCATGAAAATATTTCAGCAGATCGAGAAGATTTTCAAGCAAGACGCATTTGCGAATGTAATGGGAAGTAATCAAAGATATTTCCCTGATCAGTAAACGGAATATGCTTAGAAGTTGTTTGAATGGAAGGTTTCTGATTGTAACTCAAAATCTTCCAGTATCCTTCCTAATGCATCAATGTACACGTATAAAGTATTATAAGTTTCCGAGCTAAGGTTCATTGCAGGCATAGCTCATCAACTCATGCATCAACTCAAATTAATGTGCAAGGAAGAAATTTGAATTTTCTTGCCCTCCTTCCAAGAGAACGGCAACAAGCGATTTTCTTCGCACACTGCTGCGGCGAAGTTAGCGGTTAGTTAGTTACGTGAAGTATGCTTCGGTAACTTCGGGAGATTCACGATGTTTGTCGCGATTGCTGTGCGTAACTCCATCTTTTCCTTCCCCTTCCACTCACTTTCTGGTAGCGAGTGTAAGATGCTCGTGTGAGTAATGCGATGAGTGCTCGATGTGTTCTCCGCCAAAATGAAGCTCTCTCGGGCGAAGAGAAAGGCCAACCCTCGACAATTGCTCTCCGTGGGTCGCTAGGAAACCGACCCAAAATAGCACTTCCATGACGATGATGCTTCACCCTAAACGAGATGTCTCTCGACCTCCGGCTTTTAAAATATCTCTAATGCACCTGAAGTTGTTCTTTATAGCCCAATGCGTTATTGTTGATTGGTGCTTTATTCGGAATAGGGTTATGTTGGAAGATTCTGCGGAAATGCGCTATGAACATTATGTTTGATGATGTTCGCTCGGAGGTAGAAGTAAATGCATATTTTGAAGGATTAAGTTGTTGGCAAATGCCTTTTACGCATGGAGGCGATACAGAGAGTCTCAATGACTTCCTCTGATGT
>KZ308154.1:1966815-2051774 GCA_000376725.2 Ladona fulva | reverse complement strand
ACTGAAATGGTGTTATTTTGGAATGATTTAAAGAATTTCATTTCTATTAAGTTTATTATATTATCTTTTATTATTATTTTACGTTTTATCATAATGACACACTATAATATTTTATGCATTTCTCACGGTTATGTAATCCCTATCTTCAACTTTTCTTAACTACTTCATCTCATGTCTGCTGCTTCCTAACTAATAGCAACTCTAATACAATCGATATCATCTGGTATGCCTTTATTTCTTTTATTTAAAAATTATATATTTATTGCTTTATATGTTTAATATTAAAGTGATAAGTTTGTTTGCATATGAATTCAGTGGTTGGTATAATGTCAAACATTTATGGTTGGTAGTTCAAGGATATTCCGATTTAAATATTGTGGAGTGCCGTTACGTCATTTACTTTGATAAACTTCATTTAAAATCAGGCATTTCATCGTTTCGATTCCAGATCCATTCAAGCAAAATTAATGAGATCCCTTTGATTACACGTAATTGATATTGAATTGAAAACGTCTACAAATTCAATTTTCTATCGTGAATTTCATCACAGGTTTAAATTATCATAGCGAATGTGTACGTTAATCGTAGAATGATCAAATTTTATGTTATTTTTACGGATATGTGAGCTTTTTAGTACCAAAATCTAATGAAGAAAGGCATTTGAAAATTGCACACTCTTTAGTGACAGTACATTCTCTAATGAGCGATTACATTTAACTTGTTTTCCCCTTTTTAAAAATAGAACATACTATTTCGTGCTCTGCAAAACGTGCCACAGAAAAATGTAACTGGATACCATTATTTTATTTCCTTGTAATGAGTTGCTGATTCGTTCGTAAATCATCTGGAAAATGGAGCTTTGCGTCGTAATTAATTACGGCGTGCAACAAAAGCCGCCATGAGCGCTTATATGTTAAGACGAGCAAGTAACGCACACCATGGATTCGATGCCTATCTACTCAAAGCTTATCCACGCGGACACATCTCGTCCGACTTTCCCCACTTCTTATTATTTTCTTAATGAATTAATTCAAAAAGTTTCTGAACGTAAAGGAGGAATGAAAGTTCGGAAAGGGCAATCTTTTTTTCGGCGAGGATTAATTCACTCTCAATTTTTAAGATCTCTTTCCTTCGTATTCCTGCCTTGAGAAGCCTGGGAAGATTGCAAAAAGGTTTCAATTTCCCTCTTAATTATTACTTTCACCGCATATATATTTTAATAAGGTTAGGATTATTTTGACTTCGAACTTGGTTAAAATTTTATCGCTCCTCCAGGATATTCCTTTTTCTATCAGTCTCTAGCTCCCTTCCGGTTCCGTTGTTTTGTCTTTGATGTTAATAATCGTCATTTCCTGCATACATGCTCGAGCCCCATGCAAGCTCGCGGCTACAGCTATTGTAACCGTTGTATACTTTACCGGAAATTAGCTAAGAGAAGACAAAAGATAAGCGATTGTGAGGCACTCAATTTCCGTATTTTTGCGCGTTGCGTTTGGCGTCATTTAATCTCTTGTTATATGCCGTATAACTATAGATTAACTGGAGATTTCCTAAAAGTATGAACTTCATTGAATGCTTGTCACCTTAATTATCTTTCTTTTTATCATCCAATAAAAATGTACGCCTATTAAATAAAAATAATACCACAGCTTTAAAAATAAAAATATTTCTCCTTAAATTGTCTATCTTTAAATTGATAGTGAGTGCTAAAAATCGTTTATACTTGTATTATTTATCAGACCCGTCTAATACTATATACGTACATCTAAGTGGCCTCTTCTCAAGAAACTGTCTATTGTTAATGTGTTTTAAATTTCCCGCCCGTATTTCTCTTAATTATCTAGAAAACACATTGTGAGTGTATCTGAAAGTGGGGGAAAGAAAGATCGGAACAGTAATGGGACAAAGAGGAAGGAATTTTTCTTGCCAGAGACGAGGTGGGATAAAGAGCATGGTGCCTTGGGAAATGCAACGGAGGATTTTTACCTGTTTCGGGAAAGCGAGATGAGGAAGCAGTGGAATGAGTCGAGGAAGGCGTTAAGAAAATGAGAAAAGAAGAGAAATGGAGGCCAGAGAATGAGGTATTGCAAAAGGAATCGAAAATCCAAGGACAAGGGATTGGCCTTAGATGTGTTGAAAGGAGAGAAGGATGTAGGGATGCCAAAAGAGTGTATGGGTGATGATATTAAATGATAAAGTGCGCAGGAAGTGAGGCAGAAGCCGGAACCGGAACGAGGGTCGTTGAGAGCTGCCATTGTTTGCTTTATCTATTGTCGGAGTTGTTGAATCTTCGAGAGATGCCGCGAAGGATCTCATATTCTGTTTGGAAGAGTTCTGTGTGTACAAAAGTTTGCTTTTAATCCTACGCATAAAAATAAGAATCAATTCACGATAAATGTGTGAAAAGGTACATGTATATGATTTATACACAATAATCATGTATACTTTGCAAATATTTATTAAACGTATTAATTATATGATTATTTATCATACTTTTTATAAGTTTTATTTAATATCCTAAGCGATGTTTTTAATACACTACACACACACACAGATATATATATATATATATATAATTTCCATTTTTCCGATTTTTTCTGATCAAGGACTTTTTATCTCTCTCTCATGGTAAGGCTGCTTACGGATGCTTACATGAAATGTTAAACTCTGATACTGACATATCCCATCTGTTTTCTCAATTCTTGTTTTCTTTGTCTACTTATTATTCTTAACATACCAAATACTATTTTCTATAATTTATTTCAATAACATGTTCCTATTTTATCGGCGGTAAAAATCTATAAGATTTTAAAAATGCTCTCGAATATCAATTTTACCAAAGTTTAATTTTCGGCTTTTGTAGGTCACTTATCTTTCAAGGAAACTGCAACTTAAAGCACAACATTTACCATAATGTGCTACTCATAACAATTAATATCTTATATTTTGAAATGGTATGAAATGATTTTATTGTTTGGGTATCAAATAATGATATGTTTTGAGAAAACTATGTCGCTGATACTACGTTCTGAAGGAAGACAATATTCGTATAGCTTTCCTTTTATTTAGAATAGGCTAGGCAAAGTCATTCTTTGAAGCATTTCTAAAAAGTGGCATCTGCTTTATTCCTTGGAAAATTTTACTACATAGCTTGAAGGAGAGAGGATTTCCTCGCAAGACAAAAGGGTTTCCATTTTGAGATCCTGTTCATATATTCTTTGCTTTACATTTGTTAAGCAGTCTTGTATTCTTTTGTGCACCCCGCGAACAAAGGATTCCTTTCTAATTGTTTTTCTCTGCAAGATATAGAATATGAGTGCGGATCTCGTTTGGATAATGAATGCATGTACCATTTTTTGCTGTACTTGTTATGTTAGCTTTCTGCATTTGGTGCTTTAGATATCGATTCCAGGAGTTAACTCGTTTAAGGGAAGGCTTTCCGTGACGGTTGACTTTTTCAGGGAAGTTCAACCTTGTGTACTTCTAAACTCTGGGTTACTCTTTCTCCAACTACTACTACATCTACTACTCGATTACTCTTTCTTGAATTGGATGCTTCAGTTTCGCGGTATCTTTTGGAATAAGGATATTACCGTTGGAGTCTCTTGGAAACTGAAATAAACAGTTTTATAAGGAATTTCATACGTTGGCGAGGATTTGGAGCGAAATAGAGAAACAAGTATAAATTTATATCTTATAGGAAGTGTTTATTTATAAATAATGTTTGCCATTTGGATTTAGTTCTTACTCTTTATAAGTATACTATAGTATATGATATGATAAACTTCTTATGGATACTGCAAAGTTTTTCTTATTACTTCAGAATGTCTTTACATCAGGTCCGGTAAGATAGGATAGAATGTGTTATTTTTTTTTAATGCTAATATTGAGCTGGGTTTTAAGGCATTCATGAACCGTTTCTTAAGTCATTAACTTTCATACTTTTGTTACTGTGGAATTTATGTATGCAGGTTATTAAATTTTAGTTCTGGAAAATCATTTAGTGTTGATATTTCATTTCTAAAGTCTCTAACGTTAAAGTAAAATTAACAAAAGGATAAATTGGTGACACTGCAATTGGCATCTTGCGTTCATGCTATTTATGTCATCGTAGATGGAATTTTAATTTTGATTTTTATGTTTGCCTAAGTTTATTCGATTTAAATACGGCCTTATTTAAGGTTATTAAGCTGTAATATTTGCGTCTAATGTGTGTACATATCCAGCTACTGGTCGACTCAATTACAACTTTTTTGCTTGCAAAGGTATTATTTTAAATAGTTGTTTCCATTTCCTAAAAGGAAATCTCCTGATTGAGAATTGCATATGGGCCTTGTATCTGTATGCAAAGGCTTCTTAGAACACAATGTCAATCGTTTCAATGCATTCGACGGCGCACCATCTCGGAGGCAAACTGGATTCATTTCCTTTATTTCCTCCGTATCATCCTCATCTCCGTCTTTCGTCATTACTGCGTTGACTACTGGAAATGAATTCCTGAACCCACTGCCTTCCCTATAATCACCCGTCTGTGTTGCTTCAGGTTGCTAGCAAATGAATAGCAATATGAGATACGGAGGGGGATTGGACTGAGCGCACAAACACTTGTCGCATCGCGGAAATGAGAAAATGGGAAGATAAGAAGGAAATCCCAGTCTCCCGTATACTCGTTGAGGTTTGGCTGTGCGGTGAAGGAAGTCGGGTTCTCTTGGAATGCGTTTTAGCCTAGGGAAGATAAGTTAATCCGAATTACGTACTATCAAAGATTCCAATCTCTCTCAGTTCTGTAAGACGCCTTTGACGTTACAAAGTGCAGCCATTTTTAGCGTGTTTCGTATCATTCAAAAATCGTTTACATTTTACATTCATGTAAATCGTCTGTATTTGTGGTTGAACTAATTGATAGCCAACGTAAAAACGCAAAATAAGCAAACTAAAAAAGATCGTCTTACACAACTTAACTTATTCGATCATCTAGTACATGCTAGATGATCATAATGTTTTTTCGTAGTTGCATTCTGCCAATTTTTCATGCCTAAGCAAAACTGCTCATTAATTTCATAGATGCGGGCCTTTACGTACAAAGTCATCTCTAACCGTTTTCCTGGCATAAATCGCTCATCTTTTTGCGGGCACAATACTTGTTTCTCCATTTCCCCCTTCGTTGTTTCTAACAATTTAATATGAATAAGTGCATTGCTCTATGCTTTTATTCACGAAATTTATTTCGGATTTTCATTTTTCGTGGAAAAATTGATGAGAATCGTGGCTCGGCCGCCGGCGTAAGCTTGGTAAAAGTTTTAGGGATTCGGTGATTTGGATTTTTATGAGTTCCAATTTCAGCCTCACGATTTTAATATCGAAGCAGATAAGGCGATGGCGCTGGTATTCTGAAAAGCTAGACACATGGGAGAGAGTTACATATCACACATTATTATAACTACAGTCACAGTCGTAAATATTTTATATCTAATAGTTAATTGCAACTCGTTAGAACATATTTAACTTATTACGTGGTACCGTTCAACCGTCGAAGTTAACATTTTCGTTTCATTCAAAAATTAGCGATTGTTGTAAAATCACATATACTTGGCGTAGAATATTAGTTGCCTTCCAAGCAATTTTATTTTCGGTGTTCAATAGATGAATTAGTACTTATTTAATATATAATGTAATAGTATCCCTCATCTAACTTTAAAATACATTGTCGATTCCGACTAGGTTTAATTAAGGCTGTAGTTACCCTTCTTGTATTTGAAGTATATTTTATCTCCGTCATACATATGCTAATTTTTGGTCGTAAATGTCGGCCTTTTCCGAATCCGACTAGTTCATCGGCTCTCTGATACGCTTGCATCGCATTAGGCTCCTGCAAAATTCTAGGTCATGGGATATTAACCCTAGAGCATAGTTCAACCCGCAGGCATATTCCTTTTCTGCCTTTCTAAGTCTCTCATTTACTAAAGAGAATGGAGCAGAAAAAGAATTTCCGGCTGGTCCGTTAAAGTCGTCCTGTGGTAGTGTAAAATATGATCCGTGAGGGGATGAATTAAGATTATTATCTGACGTTACTTAAAAGATTATGGTCAAGGATTTTCGATGGGTTGTTATGCATAGTTCGGTATCGCAGTGTATTACAGATGTATTCAAAATTACTTTTCATTCGTTAATATGGTTTAAATCCGTAATATGTGACAAAAATCGGAAAAGTATATTTTAATCCGAAGAGAAATATACTACTACCTAAAGAAAGCAGAATGTGTGGGTGAAGTCGGTACTGTCGATTTAAACGACTCAGAATATATATCTACTTTTTTAAGGTGATATTTCTCGTTTGATTAGGTCCAGTAACTCGTAATAAATTTTCCTGCTTCCTGGAGTTTACAAACAGGCTTATTTTGTGTACAAGTTAAATTAGTAAATCTTGATTCAAGAGTTTGTTTGAATCATATGTTGTGGAGTATTTTGTTTCTATAAATCTACGTCCATAAGTTTACTAAAATAAAAAAAAACTTTTTGTATTTAGGAAAATAAATTGATTTCTTTTGTACATGGGTTAAAATTGAAAAAAAAAAAATATTTATCAACACCTAAGACGTGATGGGAATAAATTTTGAAGAAAGGATCTCTTAAATCCACCATTATTTAGACCCCGTCATCTGCAAAGCTATCGGAATGGACGAGTGTTCACCACATTTCTTACATCTAAATTATTCAAACGTTAAAGCAGATTCATCCTCACTTACAGTGCACTCCCTTTTCATCCAAAACTACGTGGTCGAGAATAGGAACCTAGAGAGAGAGAGAGAGAGGAGACTCTTTTAAAAGTAACTAACGATAATTTAGGAAGAAGGCGGATCCACTTTTTTTCTTCCCCGACACCTTTTTTTATTTCCGTTCTCTTTTGCCTATTCTGCTCTCGGAAGCTGCATTCAAGGGGACAACGAGTCGAGGGGACCGGCACTTCAGGGTATCGGATGATTTGCGACCTCTGGGAGTTGTCTTTTTTTTCTTGGGTCGGTAGGGACTAGGCTGTACCTTGAACCCTATCATTTCATTTTATACTACCCTTTAGCTGGTTAACCAATCGTTTTTCCATCTTTTCCGCCCAGTCTTACCTTCCAACTTGCTCTATCCATTCCCTGCCTCTCTCTTGCATTCTTTTCAACGCTCAACTTAATCACCTTTTCTGTCACCCTATTCCACTAATGTTTCGTCTTCTACGTCCTCTCATTTTTAGTGCCGTTATTTTACCTTTTCTAATTGCGTCCCTTCCTAGATATTTCCCCTCGTTACTCTTTAAGTATGAAGCTAACTATTCAGAGGAAAATGTTATGGATTTTTACTTGAGTAAAGCTGAAGTAAATAAGAGACAACACTATGAGCCCAAAGGAAATTATCAGTAGATTAATTTGGGTGGATGTTGTATGTACTTGGAACTCATGTTCGTATTACAAGCGCAGTTTCAGGACAGATAACTGGACGAATTATGGGAGGACTTGGAGATAGCTAAGAGTTGAATGTTTGTGAAACGCGGAAAAGCACCGAATGGGATTTTGGTCGTTGGAAAAGGTTATTTTCCGGTGGAGAACCGACGTCGAAAATGAGGTGAAAATGTGTAACTATACACCAACTACGTAACCGATTTGTCTCCTTTTTGTTCCATACACTTAATCATCTTGTTTTTCTTACTTAAATATGCGCTTCCTATCATCCTCTGCTTTCTTCTACGCTTAACATGTTACCTGTGAATTGCAGACCTCATTTATCTTATCATCAATGCCTTCTTTATCTTTCCTTTGCTTCTAATTTTTCTACCCGCCCCTCCCGCAGCATATTTCCGTCGTGATAGAAATGTGAATGACACCTTTAATTTTCAAGCTTTGATAAATTGTTTTTCCATTCTTTTGCTTTTCCCCCTTTCTCCATCCTTCGCTTTCTTATCCCAGGTCAACCGATATCTCCTCTCTTCTTCTTCATTCGTCCTACACCTCTCTTCTCCACACTCAAAAACCCATTCATCCTTTACTCCTTCTTCGGCCTCTCCCCACACTCTTTCTCCACTCTGTACAAACACGGCTCTCATTTTTTTCTTCCCCTTCCCGTTCCTCCCCCTTTCCGCATACAAATGGAGGAATTATGCAAGTGAACCGCCTGTCACGGTACCGGTATAGGTGTGAGATGTGGGCGGAGGGGTCCTCGCCCGCCAAGGGAAAAGGAGAGGGCATATACGGCGGATTTTGGCAGGGAGATTTTGCGAGGTGGTGAGTTAAGTTCGGGGAAAGGGTAGGAAAAGGGTCAGAGCGTTTTTCTGAGGGGGCGGGGATGTAGGACGAAAGGATTGCACGCGCTGGCGGGGCGGTAGGTTTTTCTGGCGGATGCGGTGTGGGTTGTTTGAAGCGAGAGGTGGATGGGAGTAAGGAGGGATTATGGGTAGGGGAGGTCACGTGGTACGGGAGACAATGGGATGGAGAAGAAGCTCGGAAAAAGGCCAGATAGGAAGGTTAAGTTTTGTGGGTGCGGTGGATTAGGTCTGGGGGACGAGGGCTCTGAGATCTGGCGGGTACTTTTGACTGCTTAATTCATTTTGGATGACCTCTTCTCTCTTTCGCCGACCCCTTGACTGACCTTTCTGTGCCTATCGTCGGCCAATTTCCTACTCTCGATACTCCTGAACCGTCTCGTTCTCTCGCTGGCTGTTCCTCCAACTTCTCTTGACCTACATCGCCCGGAGTTCTTCCACAAGTTTAATGGCGGATGTGTCTGGGATGGCCTCTCGTTGTGAAACGGTTTTGTCAGCTTGCGATGTTTGAATGGTCGCTTGTAGCGACGGGGAAGTCCTGTTTCTTTTTATTCCGAAGTCGGAAATCGTCCTCGAGTTTGTAATACGGGAATGAAATTAGTGTGAAGTATGTCTGTTTTTTATTCGCGTTGTTCCCCACCATTATTTATGTCAGCTGAAAATTTTCGCGTGGGAGATTTTTATAGCGGCAAATTTGCCGTCATTTGGAGAGAATGACCCGTCACGAAAATATTTCATAGTGGCATGTTTCACGCTCTAATGTGGAGCATTGGTTGAATTTGTGAATATTTCCCTTGCAGTGTAGCGCAAAAGAGTATTTAGAATGAATTTAACTTAAAATTCTTTCATATAGTTTATCTCATACACTGAAAAAACTGGGAACATTTCGAAAACGCTCATGATTACCGAAATGGAGGTAGAGTGACCGCAATCCTGTTTATTAATAGCAGGAAATCTCAATTAAAAACGGCATGTCACATTCCCTTTAGCTATTATAGGAAATTATTCTATAGGATTACTACTTAAAGACGTTTTAGGTAAATAGAGAATGAAATGCATATTTCTCTTTCATCAAATTGTCATGTATCAACATAAATTATGAGGAGGCAGATCTCCCTCATGTAAATGAACAGCAGAGTTAATATTTGATTTCCGCTTGATACTCTGACGCATTTCTTTAGTAAGATATTATACACCACAGCATTTCCACTAGTTTGCTTAATATTGAATAACTCTCACGCGATATATCAAAGTGAATCCTTAAACAATTCCCTTAGGGTAGGTATTGGATTAGTTCCGTCTATTCGCTGACATATTTATTGCCGCTTGTGGAACCAGCTAGAGCGGTTGTCTCAGTTTATCCTTCTTGCGGTTTCATATGCTTTCGCTTACGGAAAAGGATTTTGCTCTAATCTGGAAGCATTTTTCTTTCAGAGAGTCTAAGGATAGTGATGTTTGTGTTTGCATTAGAGTTTATCTCCAATACTGCTCGCTTTCCTCCTCTTATTCAAGGAAATAGATCATCGATTTTTCTTGGTTTCATTTTTTAATGCTCAAATATTTGAAGATAACTGATTACATAAGTGAAACCCTTCTCAGAAAGCCAATAACAGCCATCATAATAACCAGGGATAGAAAACTAATACATGTGGTATGAGCAATAAGAAGTTAAGATACTCCCATTTCCATCCTACTCTTTCTTTCGTATTGCAAAGTGGAATAATTTGCCTTCTTTAATTCGCGCTGAGGAATGAATCTAAGGAAAAAGGATTAGCTACTCGCAGGTTTTGACATAATGCTGATATTCTACTTTAAGGACTAGTATTATAAACTTTTTTGAAGGAAAGGATATAACACCGATTTTTGGAGGATATCATTGTTATCTTCTCCCTTCAGTAATTTTTCAATAGTGTAACGAGGGAAAAAATGGCCGAAGAACATTTCAGTTTCCTCATTTCTTCATTGTATTAATACCTCTTGGTATGCCGGAAAAAATATTTTTCCTGGGGATAGATTCAAGAGTAAGAAGATAGCTGGAATGGAGGTTGCGGGTGCAATAAACAGACTTTGTGGCACCCCCTTTCAGATCACTTTCTGCGGGAAAGCAATTTGATTATGAGATATAGTTTTATTACTGACTAAAATAGTTCCAAGCCCATTTCTTGCTCACATCGTTTTCCTTCCTCTGTTATCTCGCGATCTTCATTTTAGGAATCGTTTGAATATTCTAAAGGCAATACACCGGAATCTTGTTCCCACAGTGTAATCCTGAAATGTGTGGGAGAGCGTTGAATTGGTACCGTATCTTGCTTCACCTGGTAGCCAATTTTGGAAATGGATGTGCCCCTTATTGGAGGAATTCATAACTCATGAGGTATCCCGATAACAACACCGCCTAGCGTTATCATTATTATTTCGACCGGGAAGGATTCGATTGAGTTCTCTCGCGGTCGAATGGGATTAATTTCTATTCCGAATTAATTAGCATTGAACTGATTCAAGGAAAAGAATCTATTTCAAGAATATAGGTATAAAATTTTGTTTTTATTGGTTTGCCTAAGATATATTGTAGCCTTTTGGTTATGATTAAGTTTCTTTATAATTGCCTGTTTAATTTCATAATCTTCTATTATTTATATCTTACATTTAGTGCTATGAATATTAAAATAATTCACGAAATAATTAATTCGTTTAAATATTGTTTGGCGTCATTTAATCTCTTGTTATATGCCGTATAACTATAGATTAACTGGAGATTTCCTAAAAGTATGAACTTCATTGAATGCTTGTCACCTTAATTATCGTGTATATCTGTACCTCGGAATAATTAATCGAGTTTAATTAATTATACTTTTCCTAAATAAACTCCTCCTAATATATTAGAAATTTTGATCTAGGATTTAAAAACCTTACGATATCAAATGACGAAAACTTTGATTTAAATTGGAAACTTAGCTACCTAGTACAGCTAAACAAACTACGTAACTAACCTTTATTATTCTCCTTTTTTAGGTAAGTTCAACCTCCACGGCAATTATTTTTTTTTAAATAATCATCATTCCAGTTATGGTGAGTTTTAATTTTTAATTTTAATCTGACATCTTTTTCACAAGAAAATTCCCATTATATTCTGCTTCCCATTGAATTTGCAATTTTTTTGGTTTGAACGACTTTTTTGGTTCGGGTCGTTGATTACCACGTAGTTCAGAGTTTTTTTGGGGGGGGGGCGTTCATTTTTTATTCGGAACACCTTGAGCCTCGCGGGTATCGTGTGCAGGATAGCCATCAGGGTATCGTTAATGTTGATTACGCTTTGAAATCGCTTGTCTCGATTGTACGCTCTCTATCCGTTTCACTTTCTCATTAAAGTGGATACACCGCGACGTAGAGAGGTCATTTGTTTGCATCACACCACCGAAAGGGAAAAAGGAAATGGCCATCCGTAAAATTCGTTTTCGCGCGTGTTTATTTCTGTTTACGATAGAACTTTCTCTTCAGGAAATTGAAGTAGTTTTTAATTAACTTCTTTCCCAATAAATGTGGGGTTTATTTTTAACTTTCTCGCTCGTGTTTCAGCGCAGATGCGGAGTGAAATTGATTATTTCTCCGATTACAGCTTCTTCTTCCATGACTAAATTTTGGTTATCGACTTTTCCTGTCCTATGTTCAATATGTTTCCTATTTTCTGGTGGTTTCTTTAAAGGCAAGTAATTTCGGTTTATTTTAGCAATGAAAATGAATTAGTTTATTTAGTATAATGGATTCGACGATGATAACAAAAATATTGAATCAATTAAGGTCTTATTTGTAAAGATACTCAACAGATATGATGTTGACCTGATGAATCCATATTGGTTGTATTTACCCTTCTGTTATAATACGATGGCGAGTAATTACACTTTATGGAGACATAGCTGTGTATCGTCATGTTTTCGTAAAGTTTAACCGAAATAATTCATTGCTTAATCATCTAACGAATGAATTAGAGAACAAGGATGTTTATTCCATTTCATTAGGCAGTTTCCACATTGGTTGTTTTATATTTAGATATCATATTTAGTTCTTTTCATACTAATATAAAAATTAATGCAAAGCAATTATAGCTTTTTATTGGGTCTTTCGTGGTTATAATGAGATTTTAAAAATTGTAATTATTCGTAGTTATAAATTTTGATGGCAATAATTTTTACAGTTTTCTGAAAATATGACGTTCCGCATCCGGTATGCTAGCTCCAAAAGTTTTTAAGAATATCTTCATCGGTCCTTGTATTACATCTTACTTTAAATAATTTTTGCTTGTTTGGCAGAACTCAACTTCTTGGAGAATCCAAATTTTTGAAATCTGCAAGCGTTTTAAGTAAAATTTCAACCCTTTTGAGAACGTTTTAAAAAATCAAAGCTACTTAAATTGATTTCTTTGTCGTTCTGTTCTAGCGTTCCTTTGGTTAACGTTTATACTTCTTGATCTCGCTCGATTTATATTTTCTAGTGCCTCCACTCTCTCTCTGTAGCTATTTATTTCAAAATATCCCTCTCCTCCCTCTACACGATTCGCTGATATTCTCCGTCTCTCGATAATGAAACTTCGAATTATCATAGAGAAGAGGCACCCTGCATTTGATGTAAGAAATCTATGTCGTACTGCGAAAGAGCAGATTTGCGACTGAGCATTTGTGCTGTATTTATTGTGTGCTGCTCTTGATATCGAGTGCGCTTAGCTCTATACTTCCTCGAATGATGCTGCTTTGAGTGCCCTCTCATCTTTCCTCTCTCTTATCATATCTCCACTCACTCTTTCCATGGCTATTCCTCCCCTCCATTTCACTTCCTCTGAAAGGGTTTCTGGAAATATTTGGGTCATCCTCTCTTCCTTTCAAAATTGGTTTTCTATGAGAAACATTCGGAAATGTGTAAATAGAGGTAATCTTGCCCCTACTCACTTGCGGAGAGGGATGCAAAAGTAATACAGACCTCGCATTTCTCAAACAAGACATTAGTATATATATACTTACCTTTAGCGGTATAGCATGATGCCATAAAGATTTCCGTATCAGATATGTTTCTGCTATGTACAGGTTTGAATCACAAGTATGCAAATACCAGTATCACAAGACAGGACGAAGACATTTTTCCATAAAGGATAAACTCTCCGTCACCCACAGTATTCACTTTATTAGCATTATTATATCTATATTAATAGTATTATATGTATATAATTTTTGCATTTCCTCATTTTACTGTCAACATTAACTGGCAGTTTATCAATCCTATGTACAACATAAACGTAGGGGAAAAGGATGATTTACTGCTATTCTAAGTAATTAGCTACAATAGAGAATTCAAAACACCTTTGCTTTCCATCGTACGTTAAATTCTATTCGTATTCGATATTCAAATGAAACACGATAGTAGGATGTCAAGTTACGCAAACGCCGCCTTATTTATAAGAATGAAGAAGATTGATTTCGAAATCTCAGAATAAATCTCTCAGTAATTTGTGTGATACCACGGTTTTTGTAAGTTTTAGCTGTTTAATGTATGTACTTGAAATTAAATCTGGGGAAGATAATGAAATTTCAGGCTCTGTAAGAGTTGAATAAATGCTGGAGTCTCTATTTGTAGGTTCACTTTTTTGTATTATTAGAAAATATCTTCCGATTTTTCTGTAAGATAGAAAAAAATCCGAATCCGCCGAAGCCGAAATATACGGTCATAGCATATAGGAAGGCAACATCGCCACCTGAAGTACACATCACTTGAATGGAGATCAAACAGCAGAATTTCAGTACATTGAATATAGATTCAAAGAGAAGTCGAGGGATAGCATATAAAAAGCGACGTCTATAGCATTTAAGTAAAAATATAAAACATCTTTCTAAGAAACTCAACTGTAATCAAAATAGCGGGGGAAAATGCATAAAAATTACCTTTTCCTTCTGTAATCATTTACTAGAAATATTTTTCCAATCCTTTTGCTGAGTGGCCACTTTCTTCGCCGACGTATTTCGTTTATCCATCCGGAAATGGGCATACATCAACGTTTTCTGAGTGGCCCTTAAATCTCTTTACTCTCGCAAAAAAATGCCAAATTTTCCCTTCGCTAGCGAAAACGATGATATTTCATATCCGCGAAAGAGTCCGTGTATGGATTTCCGAGCTGCAGGACGTCACGGAGCACAGAAGAAAAATAGGTGTTCGTGAGACAGCGATTTAGTCACACTCGCCGCTTTTGTTGGGTGTATTTTTTCAGGGGAATATATTTGTTTTCCTCCGGCAGAGTCCGATTTTATTTTCACCGCGCTAGGTTTATGCGTTACCGTTACAATTTTCGCAGATGACGAGTGTTGCTGCAGATTATCATTAACTTAATAAGGTACAGATCTTTCATTAACTTGATGAAACGTTGGACCTTGAAATAGAAAATGTATAATATGAGTGAAAATGATAAAATTGGAGATTCATGTGTAAACTCCGACTGCATTATATTGATATGTCGTCATAGGAAATTCCAATTTCCAACATACATCATATGTCACATTCACAAAAAATGGAAAAAATATAAGTTATGATTTAAAATCTTACGTACAATAATAATTTCTCTATCTTAAATACAGAATAATCTTATTTAGGGTTCCCCTATTCTTTGAGTTGGTAATAAATAGGTACGATTAAAACATCTATTCGTATCACTGTCAACATAAGGTAGAATTGTCTTTTAAAAGGGATAGCTAATGCGTAGTTGAGGAAGCATGGTTTTTCCCATCCTAAAACTGTATAGTACTGTTTTAACGTCCTTCGGATTTTATTTCTGAATGAGCCTACAAATCGGCTTTATGTTAGCAATAACTACAAACCTAAAGGCCGGAAAGGCATTGAGAAATGGCTATCTTTTAGGAACCTTATCAGGGATTGTGTCGTTTGCTTGTTTTTCACCTCTAAATGGCCGCGTGATTCTCGTTTGAAACCCGTTTATTGCTAATTCGTGGCCCGTTGGCCTTATAATTCTTTTCAAATTTAAAGTGAAGCATCAGCAGAAAAATTCTCATCACCTTTAGTTTACAATGCCGCTCTTATTTCATTTGAAATTTCGCCGTAATAAAGTTTCAACAAAAATACGGATTCTTTTTGCTGAAAAATGGCATATTTTTCGTAGAAATTTCCGTTATCTATAAGTGCTTCCATAGATTAAATCTCCATACCCTCATTGACGTAAAAGCGAAGCTTAAAATAAAATCGATTGAATCAGCCATGACTTTGTGAAACTCCAGAACATTATTTTAACCATTTATAAGCGAAATTTATTTCATCAGCTTCATTCAATTTTTACTACCATGTATCCGTAAGTTTAAGCAACCATTTCGAAGTTACTATTAATATAAAATTGTGCTGATATTGTAAGACTATTCTATCTACTTTTGCATCTCCCTCGTCGTGTTGTTTTTGCCCCTAAAATCTTCGGCGTTTCATAGCAGATACCAAGCGGAAAATCCCAAGCCTTCACTGAATCGCGAAAGTTTTAATTAATTGATGCAGTTATGCGAACAGTCCTTTCATTAATCTGAAGCTTACACTAGCTTAATTTCGAAGTTAGTCGTTCAGTAATAATGCTAATTTTACTCTTCGCGGAGTGGGGTAAAATCAATGTCTATCATTATTCTACTCGTTTGATTGGATCTAGCTGATGAATTTCATAGTATAAATCCAGCCAAATATCAGGAAATTGGTGTTAAATTTACGAAGCATAATTGAACTAAATTCACTGAGTTTATTATGGAAGTAGTATTTCTTTTGACTACATTCGTTAATCTAATTTAAATCTAGTGAGTGGTTTCGGGAATAATTCATCTTTATTTGAAAGACCGGTTTAAGAAAAAACTGGAATCTGAATCATTTCCAGCTATAGGACTGTTTCACCTTCAAATCAAACGTAAGAAGCTTGTTGCCTTTTGTATGATTCCATACTTGGTAGTATTTTTCACTAAATTGCTTAATTTATGCGTTGGTGGATAAGAGTTTGCGTAGAAGGAAAATACTTCATATCAAGTCTGTTGAAGTTAATAGATTATTACTCATGTATATTATTCACGGTTCATCGAAAAAAGTAGTATGTTGATGCAAAGATAAGGAGACTTACTCCCTGAGAGGTATTAAAATACAACATTGGATATGATAATGAAAAAATCTCATGTCATAAGAATCATCTTATCATAAAAACAATAATTCTGCATCACCAGGCAAAGTTAGAGATACGTTATTAAACGGGAAAACGGCAAGTTCTTAATTCCCCCCCAAGTGGTTAGGATCCGAGATAAAATAACTATCAGTAGTGAAGGTGGACAAAAGACGTCGTTACCCCTGAGGGACTGCAGGAAAGCTTGTTGGATCACTCTGCAACCCTTTTAACAAATGACGGCGTGAGGAAACTCCCAACCTTTAGACGAAGCTCCTCGTTAACCGTCTTCTCCGCATATGTCTCGCGAACAGAGAACTTCTAAGGGGTTCCAAGACGTTCGGAAAACTTTTTCCGGTCATGATGAATCTCTCCGGAGCGGAGAAGTTTTAGCTATCTCTTACGCTCACTTTTCACCCGAAAGAGGATCTGTATGGAGAGAGGGTTTTCTGACTCGTTCGAAATTATGCGAGTAGAATTTATGCGTTGTAAGTGAGGAGTGTTACGATAGCAAAGTCGTGTCTCGAGCGACTATATGAAATCACGATGTTGGAGGCGAGGAATATGAGCGAGTGAAGACATTTCAAATTTGTAGGTTTAATTTGAAGGGTTTCTTAGACGTTTGCCTGGTTTTTAAGCTGTTGTTAATAATTTGATTCAACCACTGGAATTTTTTAAAAGACCGCCTGTAATGTAGGCTTTGGGTAGACGCCCACTTGCATTGCGTTTGCCTAATCTGTAGGATGGATCCCACTTCGTCCACTAACGAAAGTTTACAGCTGGAGTCGTGATGGAGTATCGGGTCGTTACTGGTGCGCCAATCTAACCTCAAGATTACCATATATGTATGTACTTAGTATTTCACGTTACTCATAAGAACTTTTTCCTTACGTCCGTACATGGTATACGTCTCAACACAATCGTTTTATTATGCTGGTAATGGGATTTCGTTAAATTTCATTACATTTTCGGATATAAATTGTAATCCCATTTCTTCCTAATGAAAGAATACATTTTTTCGTGGTTTTATGGGACAACGTGTAATTACTGTAATTATTCAAATAAAACCATCATAAATAACGGAATATTTTTGTCTTAGCTGAGTAACGTGTTACTTATCATAGTCTTCCGGTTTTAAAAATTCAAATCATAATTTAATCCTGCCAACGGCCATTTTCATGGTAAATATGCATTATTTCCGTGAAGTTTCAGCACAAGAGAAATTTTCATTTTCGTTGAGATAAGATGCTAATTAAATGGAAACATATTCCTTCTTTTATATATCTGCACGAACGCAAGGTATTAGCGTAAGATATGTACATTTTATTCACCTTTTTCCATATTCTATCCCCGAATCAAGGTAACAAAATGGCTTATTGGGGATGTTGACGGATTTTTACAAACTCAAAAACTCTAAAACTGATGTATTTATTAATATGCAATTAAATCAAATTTCACGTTCCGCGAATCATGTAAGAAATTTTCGATTCTGCTGTTTAAACTTCGTGGATACATTTGCGATATCTTTTTCTTGAGGTGAATTTTATTAAATTTGAGGAACACTGATGGTCTTACGGTTTCATTTCTAAATTTCTCGTATTCACTCTGGAAATTTTTTCTCTACCAGTTGCTTATTTCTACAGATTTGTTGAGCACTTTAAAGGTTCTAGTGCCGTTTTGGGAAACTCTTGGTAACACGTTTGGTGTAGTGCCTTATAAGAACGTTTACCACGAACCTCATTTGTATTCATTTATTCTTGTGAGGGAATTGTAGGAAATGCATATATATATCTCGCCAGAGCGTCGCCTATTCGCAGGAGTAGGAAGTCTTAGTTTGGCGGCAAGAAATTTTATTGCCCCGTCACTAGTTCATAAAGTCTTTCGTCTCTCTCATGTTTTGACGTTTTTCTTTCATTTCTGCATGAGTGTTGCTTTATTCGTCTTTGTAGAGGAAGTGTTGGATTCTTAGCTTCGTTTCAGTTTGTGTTGAACACAAAAAGTAATCGATCATGGATGAAAAGAACTCCTGGAGTAGCATATCCTATGATAGTGAAGAATTTTGTCTTTTGGAAGTGTAAATCAATCCAAGTTTTTATGGTAATAAAGTTTAAATTAGTTTTTTGGACAATTATGTTATTAATGTGAAATATTTCTTTTTGCGTTTCCGAGTTTAGATAATTAAAACATTATGTAAAAGTTAAGATTTTTAAATATAAAAAACGTTAAAGAGCTTCTCCTTAATTTTGCAGGCTTTAAAGCCAAGTTTGATAGCGTCTAGTTTCAAAGTTCTAAGTTTCTTATTTTCCATTCTATCACGAGAAAATTTCAGCATATGAGGAAACTTAATCAGATCCCCGTTGCGATTAATATAATGATATAAATTTAGAAATGTTAGCGGAATCAAGTAAGCGTTTCTTAAAAGTTTATTTCTGAAGTTTCTTCAAGGCCGAGGACAAATTATTTTCTCCGATATTTCATAATCGAAGTTATTCGTTTCTTATTATAAACTTGTGAATTTTTTTCCTTAGAAGTAACATAGATGTAAATGAAAGAGAGGACAAATAAAAAAAATCACGAAGTAGAATCTCTTATTGAGCTTTTTCCATATTATAGAGAATTTTTGCTCTCGTTTTCGCTGAAAAACTTGCCATTAATCTTCCGGAAGTGTTAAAGGGATATTTAAGTGCGAATGTGAAATGAAAGCATTGCTGTTTTTTTTAATTAAGTTAAATCCAGTTGTGAAATTTTAAAATTTAGTCGTTTATCCTCTTACACTTTAGAGAAACGTTTCTCTTTAGGAAAATAGTGCCTCAGATTTTCTTAGAACTCCAGTTTAATAATGGATTATGTAGCGCTGAGGTTTCCCTCTAGAATAGTAAAATGATATTTAATTATGATTAACGGGGAAGAAAGGAAACAGTTATATCCGAATTCGTAGAGGAATAATATTTCCAGTTTTTTTTATGATGAGCTGAATGAGAAACGAGACTGCGGTCTCGAAAATTTAAGAACTTCTTTAATATAGTCCTTTATGTACCTTTCCTCGTCTCTAAAATATCTCCATGTTTATCATTATCTCCTTTCCTGTTTCCTTCACTTCCTTCTCACTGTTTTCCCATCCCCTTTCCCTAAACAACTCCATTTCTCTTCACCGTACCCGTCCCTCATTAATTCCCTGTCCTAATACTTTGCCGTCTTTCTGCTAAACTCCCTCTCCTAAATTACATCCTCAACTCACTTTTCACAGACGACTTTGGTGAATTTGCTAATTCTATGTCGACACCTGCACCATTTGCCTTTCTAATAGTTTTAATATATTTCCGTATTTTTAGCCAAGGAAAAGCTCATATTTTTATCTTAGTACAATGGATTTTATCTTTTAAGTTCGAGCTGTAGAAGCAAGGATGGGGTGAATTGAAGGAACGCTTTTGACGACGTCTTTGCTACCCAAATCTTGGCATAGTTTGACATCTTTGTTCGTCGTCTTACCTATGGTTTTTACATCTCTCTTTCAGATTGAAGCAATTATAAAATGTTTGAAGCTTTATTTTCTTCCGTTTTTTTTATAAAATTACCTTAGCCCTGATGTACGTTCGAATTAAAACTTTTAAGCATTTGACCTATCTCCTTAAATGATTGGTTGAGTTTCTGAGCTTCGATATATGCCATGATCGAGTATGTATTTTTGTTATGTTTTATGGCTTTTTTACGGGATAACGTATGGAATTCTACAGCTATTATTTATTGTTGGTGTTTATTCTTTGTATAAGCTGGAATTCGGGTAATTCTTTGTGTGTATTATAGAGCAGGTTTTAAAAAAAATATGTATTATTTTTGTGCTATGCATACGTATGCTAATAAAAAAAAACATTTAGGGAATAGTTATTACTTTCGGTCAAATAATCTTATATTGATTAGATTTTACTGCATTTCTGCTCTGTACTGAGATCACATCCATGCTAATTTGATTCTATATTTTTTTCCATCGGTTTTTGTGCCATCACATAGTTATGTTTTCATAAAAATGCATACCCTCTAATGGGTCTTTTCGTTTATTGCTAACTCTTATGGTTAAGAATCGTCACTCCGTTGAAGCAATTCGGGAAAAATTGCCATCGGATATAGAGCGAGTCCTTTTTTCATCGTCGTAGCAATGATGATTGTTATATTCTTTTCCGCCGACTCTATCTTCAGAATTACATACAGATAGAAACTCGACGTGGATGAATGGACCTCTCGAAAGCTGTCTCTCTACTGAGCCTTATCACAATCCAGTCATTCAGTCCTCTCTATCGGAAGGCTCACTTCTACTAAACGAAGAGTTATATAGGCTGAATTAACAAAGATAAGGGAGGAGAAAGGCGGTGCGAACAGAAGTGATAGAAAGTGAAATCGCATAAGATCGTGGTAAAAGAGAATGATGGGCAGGGTTCGGTAGCAAATTTACGATACTATTTTCCATGTCGCGTTGCGCCGTTAAATAAAATGGCAGCCTCACGAGTGAATGAAAATAAGGAGAGCTCTCGGTTAACCTTTTAAAGAAATACGGATCCTTGGAAATTTCGTGGGAAAATAAAGGAGTGAAAGAGAGGAAATCTTTTTCAGAGGAAGCCAAGAGGAGAATGGGTAGGATGGGATGGGCGGAGACTCAAAGAGAAACAGAAAAAGAAAAAGGGACGATTATGGAAGAAAAGGCTGATCCCGCCTTAATCCTAAGAAGGATTTGGGTAAGAATTGAAATGTATAGAATTTCTTGGAATGGGAATAAATCTGATTAACATCCGTAGTAATAAATCCCTCGATTCTATCCTTTTTTCTTCGATTATATAAGATGAAAACAGTTTTTTAAACGTAGTTTCAGTAGATGATCCATCCATGCTTTTGTAATGTTTGCCTTAAGGAAAGATCTGCTAAGTTGAGAGAAAATATTTGATAGATATTTCAATGATGATATCAATGTGTTCTGTGTATGCCCTGGATTGAGGAATTATCGAGGAAACGTTAAAAGTATGTTCACTCTTCGTTATGTGCGAGAAATCCAAGTGAGAACTACATTAGTCACCGCAATTCGCAGCTAATTAATAGCCCCCTGGTTAGTAACTGGATAAGAATGGATCGTTAAAATATCCATCGTTTTTCATTAATCACGTAACTGCTTAATGAAGAAAATATCATCATTCTAACTCGATTCTATTTCAGGAAAAGCCATTAACCAACCTCAGCTTTTTAATCGCCATTCTGCAAAATTTTATTTACTGCTTTATCCAAAATCATTGGAAACCAGATAATTACCTAATTATACCCTCCATTGACTCCTCCTTTGTATGGAGAAGTTTGCGGGGAAAGGTAGAAATATTAGCAGAAGTTTGGGTAGGGTGAAATGAAAAGTGGAACGTAAGGTTTGATGATGAGGGAGAGAGAATGGTGAGTGGGTGTAAAGGGCATAGAGAAAAAGAGGAGAAAGGAAAGGAGGGAATTGGCGATGGAAACATCCTCCGCAAAGGAACAATTTTGCTCAAGTCTTGAACCACCACCGCTTCATAATATATTCGCAGCGCCATAATGCCTTATTATGATAGCAGTAGAAGAGGGAGGAAGGACAGGAGCTCGGAAAGAGGACCTAGGGAGGAAAAGACTAAGGGATGCTCCTTCCCTCACTCGTAAAAATTCTTAATTGGAGAGCTTTAAAGCCTTGCGCGGTCCTTTTTTACACCTCCCAAGAGAGCAGAGCGTGCGTAAGTAAGGTAAGAATGAAAACGGTGGATGTCATATGGATGGGTTGGAAAGGACAAAGATAGGGGTCGAGGCTCTACCCACGTTGGTTGGATTCAATGCCACGCTCCGGAAACTATCGATAGGGTTGTAGGCGCATGGAGGTGAATGGTCAGGTGGTGGCGTGTAGGTCGGCTGGGGTTAGGTTGCGGCTGAACGCCAGGGCTAACCTCACAGGTTCATTTTACGACATCTCCCAATGGCTAAAATAGTTGAGGTTGTTTCTTTTTGAGCGTTAATTATTGCCTTAAATGTCCCGTTGATCTTTGTTTGTTTAGTTAACTCGAAAACATTTCGAGCGTTCTTATGTTTGAATCTCTTTATGTGTGTACATTTAGTAAAATATTATAATAATAAAATTAAATTTTGAGCCTAATTTCTTTTTAGAACGAATTTTTGACTTTTTATCGGGCTCATTTCAGGTGTTTTTCCATGACGTCTCAGTATTTGACATTTATCACGGAATCTCATACCGAGGAGATTTATCTTCCCTATTCAGAATCATTGATGTAATAAACTTTTTCTATTTCCCCTAGAGCTTATTATAAAATAGATAAATACATTGCTTGAATGTGATTTACACGGAATAATTTGTTATTTTATAACATTAAATCTTCGCGTAGGAAATATCGTAAAAATAAGAATTATTGTTTGTGAATTAGATGCTACAATTAAATGAAGGCGCTTTTCCTTTGAAACTTGTATTTCAGCCATCTTACAGAGAAGAATCGGTTCTAATNTCAGATTGAAGCAATTATAAAATGTTTGAAGCTTTATTTTCTTCCGTTTTTTTTATAAAATTACCTTAGCCCTGATGTACGTTCGAATTAAAACTTTTAAGCATTTGACCTATCTCCTTAAATGATTGGTTGAGTTTCTGAGCTTCGATATATGCCATGATCGAGTATGTATTTTTGTTATGTTTTATGGCTTTTTTACGGGATAACGTATGGAATTCTACAGCTATTATTTATTGTTGGTGTTTATTCTTTGTATAAGCTGGAATTCGGGTAATTCTTTGTGTGTATTATAGAGCAGGTTTTAAAAAAATATGTATTATTTTTGTGCTATGCATACGTATGCTAATAAAAAAAAACATTTAGGGAATAGTTATTACTTTCGGTCAAATAATCTTATATTGATTAGATTTTACTGCATTTCTGCTCTGTACTGAGATCACATCCATGCTAATTTGATTCTATATTTTTTTCCATCGGTTTTTGTGCCATCACATAGTTATGTTTTCATAAAAATGCATACCCTCTAATGGGTCTTTTCGTTTATTGCTAACTCTTATGGTTAAGAATCGTCACTCCGTTGAAGCAATTCGGGAAAAATTGCCATCGGATATAGAGCGAGTCCTTTTTTCATCGTCGTAGCAATGATGATTGTTATATTCTTTTCCGCCGACTCTATCTTCAGAATTACATACAGATAGAAACTCGACGTGGATGAATGGACCTCTCGAAAGCTGTCTCTCTACTGAGCCTTATCACAATCCAGTCATTCAGTCCTCTCTATCGGAAGGCTCACTTCTACTAAACGAAGAGTTATATAGGCTGAATTAACAAAGATAAGGGAGGAGAAAGGCGGTGCGAACAGAAGTGATAGAAAGTGAAATCGCATAAGATCGTGGTAAAAGAGAATGATGGGCAGGGTTCGGTAGCAAATTTACGATACTATTTTCCATGTCGCGTTGCGCCGTTAAATAAAATGGCAGCCTCACGAGTGAATGAAAATAAGGAGAGCTCTCGGTTAACCTTTTAAAGAAATACGGATCCTTGGAAATTTCGTGGGAAAATAAAGGAGTGAAAGAGAGGAAATCTTTTTCAGAGGAAGCCAAGAGGAGAATGGGTAGGACGGGATGGGCGGAGACTCAAAGAGAAACAGAAAAAGAAAAAGGGACGATTATGGAAGAAAAGGCTGATCCCGCCTTAATCCTAAGAAGGATTTGGGTAAGAATTGAAATGTATAGAATTTCTTGGAATGGGAATAAATCTGATTAACATCCGTAGTAATAAATCCCTCGATTCTATCCTTTTTTCTTCGATTATATAAGATGAAAACAGTTTTTTAAACGTAGTTTCAGTAGATGATCCATCCATGCTTTTGTAATGTTTGCCTTAAGGAAAGATCTGCTAAGTTGAGAGAAAATATTTGATAGATATTTCAATGATGATATCAATGTGTTCTGTGTATGCCCTGGATTGAGGAATTATCGAGGAAACGTTAAAAGTATGTTCACTCTTCGTTATGTGCGAGAAATCCAAGTGAGAACTACATTAGTCACCTCAATTCGCAGCTAATTAATAGCTCCTGGTTAGTAACTGGATAAGAACGGATCGTTAAAATATCCATCGTTTTTCATTAATCACGTAACTGCTTAATGAAGAAAATATCATCATTCTAACTCGATTCTATTTCAGGAAAAGCCATTAACCAACCTCAGCTTTTTAATCGCCATTCTGCAAAATTTTATTTACTGCTTTATCCAAAATCATTGGAAACCAGATAATTACCTAATTATACCCTCCATTGACTCCTCCTTTGTATGGAGAAGTTTGCGGGGAAAGGTAGAAATATTAGCAGAAGTTTGGGTAGGGTGAAATGAAAAGTGGAACGTAAGGTTTGATGATGAGGGAGAGAGAATGGTGAGTGGGTGTAAAGGGCATAGAGAAAAAGAGGAGAAAGGAAAGGAGGGAATTGGCGATGGAAACATCCTCCGCAAAGGAACAATTTTGCTCAAGTCTTGAACCACCACCGCTTCATAATATATTCGCAGCGCCATAATGCCTTATTATGATAGCAGTAGAAGAGGGAGGAAGGACAGGAGCTCGGAAAGAGGACCTAGGGAGGAAAAGACTAAGGGATGCTCCTTCCCTCACTCGTAAAAATTCTTAATTGGAGAGCTTTAAAGCCTTGCGCGGTCCTTTTTTACACCTCCCAAGAGAGCAGAGCGTGCGTAAGTAAGGTAAGAATGAAAACGGTGGATGTCATATGGATGGGTTGGAAAGGACAAAGATAGGGGTCGAGGCTCTACCCACGTTGGTTGGATTCAATGCCACGCTCCGGAAACTATCGATAGGGTTGTAGGCGCATGGAGGTGAATGGTCAGGTGGTGGCGTGTAGGTCGGCTGGGGTTAGGTTGCGGCTGAACGCCAGGGCTAACCTCACAGGTTCATTTTACGACATCTCCCAATGGCTAAAATAGTTGAGGTTGTTTCTTTTTGAGCGTTAATTATTGCCTTAAATGTCCCGTTGATCTTTGTTTGTTTAGCTAACTCGAAAACATTTCGAGCGTTCTTATGTTTGAATCTCTTTATGTGTGTACATTTAGTAAAATATTATAATAATAAAATTAAATTTTGAGCCTAATTTCTTTTTAGAACGAATTTTTGACTTTTTATCGGGCTCATTTCAGGTGTTTTTCCATGACGTCTCAGTATTTGACATTTATCACGGAATCTCATACCGAGGAGATTTATCTTCCCTATTCAGAATCATTGATGTAATAAACTTTTTCTATTTCCCCTAGAGCTTATTATAAAATAGATAAATACATTGCTTGAATGTGATTTACACGGAATAATTTGTTATTTTATAACATTAAATCTTCGCGTAGGAAATATCGTAAAAATAAGAATTATTGTTTGTGAATTAGATGCTACAATTAAATGAAGGCGCTTTTCCTTTGAAACTTGTATTTCAGCCATCTTACAGAGAAGAATCGGTTCTTTATTAAAGTCATAATTTATAAATTAATTGTTTTAATTAAGTTTAAGAAAATAATAATTTGGGAAATTAGTGGCCAACCTGTAAATTGGATCTTGTGCTTGGTTTTGAACTTAGGATATTTTGGCTTGGATCAGCGTTTTACGTAAAATATTACATCACCCGGATTTTACTTATTAGGATTTTATCCACGGTAATACCCTTGATATTAGCTTCGCAAAATTTTAATGTTTATTTACAATCTCGGTCTCTTGAATCAGAAGGCTCCCTCTATCGAGAGTAATCTTTGTTCCGTTAATTGAAAAAAGTTCGCATATTATATGGGCATTTTTTAATAACAAGCGAAGGCTCATGAAGCCGTATTACCTCGTAAGGTTCATGCAAATCACCAATTTAGCGCGGAAGAATTTCCCCAGAGGAAAAAGAGAACGGAGGAATTGACGAGAAAGCTTTCAGAAGCGATTTCCCTATTTCTCCCTTCTTCTTCCGGGGGTATTTTCCACGAAAATGTTCCATCTATTTTGAAATGGAAGGCGTAGCGTAAGAGAGTGCACCGAAAGAACTCTCGAAAAAGAATAAAAAAAGAATCGAATGGCGTTTGTAGCCACAGAAAAAGTTTAGAACATGATTCTAAAGGTTGAACAAAACGAGGAAACCGCAAGGTTAGCCGGAATATGAGAACAGGTAAATGCGACAAGACGTGGAGACGGAGCGAATTTATCGGAAAAATAAGGGAAAGAGCGATAATAAGACAATCCAAGATCGATTAATAGCAGTTAGATCGAGGGATTGATAAGATTGGAAAGTTAGGGAATTTTTATGGTAATGCTCGGAATAACGGGTTTTCCTAATCTAAGTACGTTAACGGAAACGATGTTATGGCTAGAGAAATCAATTTCTTTAAACGACTTCTGGAGGAAAGCGCGAGATGAGTACCAATCGAATTACAAAATGTTCCAACTCAGGAAAACTCGAAGTTACTCGAAGAATTGGCAGTAGATAGAAGAAAATAATGGCAGATTAAAAAATATATTACTGCATTTCTGCTCTGTACTGAGATCACATCCATGCTAATTTGATTCTATATTTTTTTCCATCGGTTTTTGTGCCATCACATAGTTATGTTTNTATGGCTAGAGAAATCAATTTCTTTAAACGACTTCTGGAGGAAAGCGCGAGATGAGTACCAATCGAATTACAAAATGTTCCAACTCAGGAAAACTCGAAGTTACTCGAAGAATTGGCAGTAGATAGAAGAAAATAATGGCAGATTAAAAAATATATAATTTAAGTTATTTTTAGAGGACTTCCATTTTTTATTAATACGATGAAGCGATTGATGAAGCCGGGAACTTTATTTAGCCATATTTTTGCAATTTATATTAATTTTCTGCCAGCAGCTTTCTTTCTAACGCAGAATTATTATTCGTATTCATGTGCTTTTCGAGAAACAGAATAGAGCCCGCTATAATCCAGGAGCATATGATGTAAAAGATAAGGCATTAGCTGAAGGCATTTGGAAGAGGTATCATCTACTAATCGTGATATTATCTGTGATCGATTTCCACAACACCTCTCTTGATACTGTGAAACCAATTATATAGCATTTAATCAATTTATGCATAAGCATTTGAAATGATTTTATTTTTAAATAACTCAGCAGATATGAGTAAAACGATGTTCAATGATTTTACCAGTGTTGGAGCGTTTTAAATTTGAAATAATAAAATCTACGAATAATTATTTGTCTGTTGTAAAAGTTAGTCAAAATTAATTATTCGCTTCACTTTGGGAGACATGAGTCACATCTTATTTGTTTTATGTCCTTGGAAAATATTAGATTTTGATATTTTCATGTCTTTTTCATATATAACTTACCTAATTTTAGTTAAGTCGTCTTTTTCATATGGCACTGATTATTGGAGAAGTATAGGAGATAAATGGTGAAAATAAGCTGTGGTACAATTTTCATAGAATTTGTGGAAAGGGAATCTTTCATCATTATTTCACGTCAAATTAATTCAAATTGCGATTCATGAATTCGCAATTGGCGATTATTCAATGATTTACTACCTCTCACGACAAATCCTCACCTCGAGGATCATCTCACCACATCGGCGATTTTCCAACACCGTCGCAAGATCGATGTTCCCGTCAGATACGATCAATGACGCGTAACGGCAAAGGAAGTTCTCCGTATTAAAGGAAATATGCGGTAGAAAGGGGTAAAGCGGTATATATGGGGAGATTCAGAGAGATAGATCGCCCAAGAAATCCGGCCGGAATTAAATGGCACGGTAATAATTAGAAGGTTGCGTAAGAACAGTCGCATTCCCAAGAGAGCTTCCTCCTACCGGATTTCCACGGAAGCAACGTAGTCATTGCCGAAGAGTGAGTTTCTGACCCCATATCTTTTTTCTGGGGGCTCTGTGCGGATGCGTAGCAGATGGCGCAGATATCGTCTCCGTTAAACGGAGCGCTGAACACAAAAGGAGGGGTACGCTTTGCTTTTCTCGGAGGTTTAAAGCTCCTTTCCGCAGCGATACAGATCTGCCTGACGCAGTACAGGGTTTTGCGTCGCCAGAGCGCACAAGTTATTGGGCTAAAATTTCGCATCTGGCATCGAGAGCCAGTTGGTCGAGTGACGGGTGCTAGATTATGAAGAGATGGGGTTTTCAGGGGAATCAGGAGTGGGGTACAAGATATGGAATGGGAAGAAGAGAATATGAAAATGTCAAAGGGTATCATGATGCAGGAGGAGCTTAAAGTGTACACATATTCAAATACCTTACACCCTCGCACATCCGCTAAAAAGTCTGCTATATCCTCGAATATCTGTAAAGAGAGCTGGTTTTTTCTCTACTGAAGTATCTGTTCATTTATACGTAAGCTGTTTCAGGTATTTTGTGTAGTCTTTACAAATTAAGTAGGAATAAAAAACACTAAAAATTCCGCAATATATTTCCTTAAATCGAGCGGTTTTAACTAATACGTAGTCATCATCAGGTACTGAATGATTATCGCAACTATATTGTATTAGTTGCAACCGGTCGTGTTAAGGAAATATATTGTGGAATTTTTAGTGTTTTTTATTCCTACTTGATGGAATTCCACGAAATGACGGCATCTATCATTGATCATAGTTTACAGATCAGTCTTCTATTGGTGTCGCTATCACTCTATGAAATGATTTGTTCAAAATAGAATATTTCTGTGTGGTTGGCGTTGTCTAATTTTCCATATTAACTGTTGTTTAATTATAATACCAATTCTTCCCACGACATCTATCAATTTGTATTCAAGTTGTTCTGATGGAATCCCTCTTAAATACGATTCTCTTTATTTAATTTAAAACTTTGATTTAAGCTACCAGAAGCTATAATTTTCCGGCACAAGATCGGGAATTTTGTTATTTATTTTATGGAGAAGCAGGAAATAAAACTGGAAATTATTCATCAATTAAATAAATAAAATGTGACGATGAATTCAGTTTTACTCTGACCTGGTGTATTTTATTATACATGCTGATAGAATGGTCAAATGAGATATGCTTTTCGTGAAGAAGCATATGTATATAGACCGAGAAATACTGGCTTATTTTCACTATCGTAGAGTGCTTGCTGATATTTAAAATGAGAGTGGGTGTGAAATTAGAAAACATCATCTGTAAAGCATGAAAATTAACGTTGAACACGTGGATCGAAGGTACATAGAAGCACAGAGGGGGGGGGGGGAGAAAGGGAAACAGAATTTGTAACTAAGGGAAAGGGACGGAAGGATAGGGGGTGAAAGATTTTGAGGGAGCAGAAGGGGAAGGATACGGGAGAAGATAAAATGGGAAGAGAGAATGAAGAGAGATATGGGGGACGTAGGCGAAAGGGATTGAGATAACGTGGCAAAACACGCTATAGAGAAGATAAGAGAAATCGCGGATGAAAGGAAAATTAAAAAGTTGACGGTTGAAGATCCGGATAGCAGGAACTGTCAGAATTCACGTATACGACCGAAAATGTCATCTCTGATGGTCGCCAAAATTAAGTTTGGAAATTTCCGCAGTTAAGTTTTATATCACAGGGGACACTCCATTAGCGTGCTTATGCAAGAATCTCGGCAGAGCCACTTCCAGCGTTGGAGAAATAGCGAGAATTTAATTAAGTCGATTTAATTCTGTTTATTTTCTTTTCCACGCCTCTTTCAAGGTGTTAATTAAAAGGATTCGAGAAAAAGTTAGCAGTAAAATAGCGAGTTTCGGTTCATGTTACTCTTTGTTCTCGCCGGATTTTTTAAAATTTTGAAGTCGGAGAAATCCAAAAGTACTCCGTCGAAAGAGTCAAGTTCGTTTCTCCTTCAGATTCTTACTACGTGAGACCTTTTCTAAACTCAGTCGGAAAATTTTAAAGTAAACGTTTCAAGTTTGAAGCGATAACGTTCCGTAAAATTGCAAGAAATATTCTCAATGGCCGTGGAGTTTTGATTTAAATAGCTAAATATTGTGAAAATATTAGTTGAGATAATTATGTCTATTACGAAAGTGTATCTAAGAAAGGAAATCGAGGAGAACCATTTGTATATGAGTCTATAAAGAGTTCTCCGCTTTCTGGCTCTTTTAGATTGATGACCGTGCGATCCAGTCCATTACTCATGAAAATTAACTCAATTCATCGGAGGCTATGAGCGATTCGATAAAGCGATATGAATTGAGGTCACTTCATCTTATCGCCCTTTGAGACAAATGAACGATTTATCGGTCAAAGTAGAGTAGAAAATTCACTTTAATCCAGATTTCAAATCTAGTCCAATTAACCGGATTATGCGGTCGTATCACCGTTCTCTCGTTTATTCGACGGACTAATTATCTCTCTTCAAATTGCGCACTTTGAACTTTGTTTCTCTCGAGATCTGGGGATGACTTTTGGACCTCATAAATGTGTTACTCAATTGTCACTCCAAGAGTACGCACGAAATCCTAGCTTTTCTGCCAGTAGTTTTGAATAGGCGGCATCATTGTAATAATTCACAAGACGCCTTTCGTCTCGTAGTGTCGTACAATTCTTGGCTTTAAAGGGCCTTTGTTAAGTTTATAGGGCGAAATTTAATGTCGTGAGAGTTGGTTAAGCTTCCTTTGATGAGAACAGTTTGTTATGAAAATTGCTCTAGTACTTTATCTTAAATTTGTTGATGTAAAGCCAATATATTATTAACTTTGATTGGTGTATACATTTACATGCATTATGCATGGAATTAGGTACACTGAATTATTATTAACCGATTTTATTTATCTCTGATAAGTTTCTTCAAAACTTCTTTTTTCGAACACTTGTAGTAAACACTTTTAAACAGTTCCTATATGGGTATAAACACGGTGAAATAAGAGATGCCTTACTTAAGATTTTTGCGAAAAAGTGAAGTTGATAATTATATTAGTTTTAGATGAAGGAAAACCCACGTCAAATCGTTCTTGTTCTTCTCAGATATGGGAAAAGATTTGTTTCTCTTATTATTTCCACATATGCCTGAAATAATAACTACTTTGCTATGAGTCTGAGCGTACGAATCGTGGGAACTTATTAAGCATCGAGTGAAAAGGAGATTTTTAATGCAAAAACATCCGTTTTTATCCTCCACGGAGGTTTTTGAAAAACAATACTTTTTGTCCTTATTTATCTTTCTCAATCTATCTCATATTTCCCTCTCTTTTCCTCCTCAACCCTGTCGAAGGAAATTTCTTTTGTTTCTAGAAGCAGAGTGTGGTTTTCTTTAGCCTTATTCTTCGGTGTAAACTTTATCTCTCCGATAATAGCGAGGCATTTTCTTTTTTTCCCCGCTTGCTTGCAACTTCATCCAATGATTCCTCGAATTCTTTTATTCCTTAACCCATTCCTCGCTAAAGAACTTCCACTCTGACACAACTTCTACAAATCGTACCGGATTACTCTGTTCCAAGGGTGGAGAAAGATAGAGATATTTCGTTCGAGCGAAACGGTCGAGTTTCCTTTTTGCCTTTTTCTTCTTACAGTTTATGGTCGCACTTACCTGCTTTTATTGCATCGATTTCGGTGTTTTAAGACCTTTAAGTTCTTCGATTCCGACGTGTAGTCGCTTCTTTGAACTGTCCTCGCCGATTGCTTTGGGGATATATTTCTTTTCTCATAAGACGCGGAATTATATGCCTTCCCGTCAATCGTTTCGTAGGGCAGTCATTGGGAATATCCGGTTCGAATGGTTCGAGAAGTGGACGTAAAACGCTCAAAAGACCGTTTCTTTGACCCTTAAAAGCATGCCGATACTCCTGCTTAAGTTCGGGAGAAAAAACATCCCTTAAAGGTTACGTGATCGACGAAGCAAGAAACCTCTTTCAAAAAATAGTATCGCAAGCATTACTGGTTCTTACAAAGATATAAAGCGGTAATTTTCAAAGAAATGCATATTTATTGTTCGTAAACATGTTTGTAAAATGGCGTCTTATCTATTTTATCTTATTTTCATGCCCTATCCTCATGTTGAGTTTGCATCACCCTTATTTGGTATAACAAAGTCACTTTCCATTTAGGTCTCAACTTTATAGTCGGAAGAGAGAAAATTTGAATTTTTGGCTTCCGGATTTATGTTGCGAAAACTAATTTTTTTTAACATTCATATTAGCCAGAGAAGGTACTTTACAGAGAGAGACCAAAGATAATATTTAGGTAATTTTTCAGATCAAGTCATCTAATTAAATAAATAGTCTTTATTTCGCGCGAGATTGAGATTTTAGTCTTCTGAATTTAACCCCATGGGTTAAACGCATTTAACCCATAGGATTTAAACTCATTTAGGAACTGGCAGAAATAAATGTTTTTCAAAGTAAAGCGAGTTTATCAATTCTTTATGTTTCAAAAGTTATATTTTTGGATTTAAAACGAACGATACTCTATTGTTCTGGCGCTAGAATATTCAGCAGTCATATACAATTCTAGTATTTACGGTTTGTCAAATAACCTTATGATCAATTTTATCCATTGACATGCTAAGGATTCTTCTACTTTTTTTTTTAGATTATTGTTTACAATGAATGCCTTTCATTTTAAAAACGTATATTTATGCTATCAAAATTTTAATTGGGAAACTGGGCTACTTGCAGCGGGTAATTACGCCTTAGATGGATGGCTATGTCTGAACGTATAAGAACCAACGTAATGAGTTGATTCTCTCAGCGATTCCATTATTTGGCGCGAAGAAGAAAAACTGCCATTGAAGTGGCCCTTTTCACTGCAGTGTGGAAATTATCCCATAACTATGGCGGTCGGGTTCATTTCTTAGGAATATTAACTGCACACGGGTATCAATGGCTCTCTAATACCCTTGACTCTTCGTAGCCATTAGTTCAAATTAATCCTGACTCGCAAAGTGTTCCGTGGATCTTTTTCTGCTTCCATTTTCGTTTCACCTTACCATCTCCTTTTGCACCGTCTAGGTTCATTTTCTTCTTTCAGTGGAAATGGTTTCTTCCGGCTGCTATTATTTTTCGTTACCGCTTAGTGGTTGATGTTTATTTTGTTACCTTCCGAACTTTGCGAATATATCTTTACCTATGATGATTGTTCTTTCAGGAGTAGTGAAATTCCTCGTGTTTTAAGTAGCAATTTCCCTTTCGATAGAGCACCAAAATACTCTACCTTATACCCGAAGAAGACTGCTTCGGTGTGAATTTTAACGATCGTTATTTTTATTCTCTAATGGAAATATTCTCCATGATGCCTAAGTTTTGTAACTTAACGTATTATTTCGCTACCTAGTTTTGTTTCTATTACTGATGGAAACTCCTTCATTATATGGGAACTGATCGAGAAACGTTCATCATTTTCAACATTGCAACATCATGAGGAGATTAATTACTTATCTCTATTTGGCAATACTCTAAATGTGTTATTTCATACAGTATACGGCATTGCATTTATATTAAAGTAAATACTATTATTTTTGTAACGCATACTCGTATATTGTTTTTTAATTATGTTTGAATATATTGTTTTTTAATTATGTACTATAAATATTTATATAATTATCTTGGTTGACACTTAGCTTTAGCCTAATTGAAACTTCAAATAATAATACTAATTACTCCTAGAAATTTATACCTTTTGTCATTGTGAATCTTTCTTCTAGATTTCGATTCATGATGTTTTCCTCTAAATGTGGAAGAGCGTGTAATCAAGAGAGATGCAATAATACTTCCACTATTTATTCCGACGCCAGAATAGCAACTTCTCAATCGGATTGAGTTTGTTTTGTTCTCAGTAAAATCTCAATTAAATTTCGAGTCATCCAAGAAAGGAGTTAATTGTTTGACAAGTTTCTTGTTCGAGATCTCTCCATGGGCCTCATTGCCTGTGAGTGGAATAGCCGACGGCAATTTGTTGAACCCTTTCCTCGGATTCCTTTCACATCAAAAGTTTTTCTTAGACTTTATTTCCCGAGATCACGGCTGTAATTTTCTCGATTAGAGGGTAGTAGGAATTCTTTCGAAAACCTTCCCTCCTTCGCATATTCTTTTTGCTCTCTATCTCTTTTCCTCTTCATTTAACCTTTAAATTCTTTCACCTTACTCACTTTTCTTTGTTGGTACTTTCTTCTTTCAGGAAAAGTTTAAATACTCGACGATTGTGTTTTAAACGTTTTTAAGATATAGGTTTTGGAATTTTATTTTACTTTTTTTTACGGTAGATTTCTGGCATGATAACTTCAGAACTTAACATCGGGAAAATTGAATTAGATATGTGTTTGTAGGTTTCAGCAATTTTTGCTAACTTTCCGTACAACTGCCATTTCAGGACTTCCCCTCTACCTTCAGATCGGAAATAAAAATCGATGAAAAAATCTTTTCTATCGAGGATAATTTCGAATTTTGAACGCAATCGGCGAGTAGTTGTCTTTAATAAATAAAAAAATAAATAAAAACGTCTAGTTGTCTTTAATATGGGCCATCATGGGAAAGGTACAAAAAATTACAAAATGAAACTAGGGGTAAATGTTGAATTGTAATAAAAAATGAGTATTGAATTTAGGGTCTTTCATTTTATCCTCGAATGATTTTATTTATTTTCTCTGAATGGTGTTAGCTAGATTTAGCTTATGTATTGTCTTTTATTGAGCAAACGTAAATGCCATTTGAGTAGGCGTGGTAATTACTTATGTTTGTTACAGTAATAACTGTTTGGTCAATAGAAGATCGTTTATTCCTTCGTTCATTTGTAGACATATTATAATTTAGCTATATTATTGTTAATTATTTACGCTATTATTAATTTATTTTACGCTAATTAAGAGGACCCATTCAAATTGACAATATGAAAGATTCCACCTTTTTTGCCTACTTTTGCCAAGTGTTTTTGATCATCAGAATATTCAGTGAAGATTTTGCATCTTGCGTTTTACTACTTCCCGCCCTTTGAAATCGGGACCGTAGGAATTATTTAGGCATCCTCGCGTATCTATTCACTTAGGCGACCATATCTTTGAGATTTACAGCTGTTCCTTGGCACCTATTAAGCGACGAAAATTCCTCTGGGCAATAGGGGCAGAAATAGGGCTTTGGGGTCAATTTTTCGAAGGCATTGGCCGAAAGAAAGGATTGGGTGCAAAGATTACATTACACTTTCCTTCCTCTGCCCACTTCCGCCTAGTACCCCTTTTCCGTCCAATCCTAATGTGTACGGCTTGGCTTGTGGGACAGGAATAACCCTAAAGTTTCAGCGGGTTAAAGATAACGCTTAATTAATAACGGTGAAGTCGAACCGACGGAAGGAGAAGAGTTAGGATGTGTGGAGAGGGTGCGGATAAGGGAAAATAAAGGGGTCTAGTGAGAATGGTAGGGGTTGGTGTGGTGTGTGTGGGATTAGTGCAGTGCGGGATGGATAGGAATTGGGGTCTTTTGGTGGGGTCACCCTATACGCCTTGCCTACCCCGCATCCTTTCGCTTTCTCCGATTCCAGCTATTAATCCCTCCTTTCACATCTTAGCATTCCCTGAGTTTCGTTTTTTTTTCTTCTTCAGTTGCATTTTCTTCAGTTCAGTGTGCTCTTTCCCCTTCTACATACTTGTTTTAAATTTACCTTCGCACAGTTCCAAGTCCATTTACACGTGCACTACATCTTGCGCGTTTATCTTATCTTTTTTCTTGCAGTATATACAATGAACTCGTTTTCTAAATGTATTAATTTGATATTTCATTTATTTTATTATTTTTGCTCTTGGTACTTTGAGCTCTATCGTGTTCAGCATTCATACACATTTATGTTTATCCACTTCGACTCAAGATGGTTCTATTTTCCAATTAAATAATATTTGTAAATGAGATACTAATGTGCTGTGGTTATCTTCGCGGCTGGTGGTTTGTACAGGATTTCAAATTTCAAAGAAAGGCCTAATTTATTTTATGATTTTTAACACAAAATATTTTCCAGGGACAGATAAGATAATTTTTACGTTCACGTTACCAGTTTTCATCTCTGCACCTGGCGAACTATCTGAAAATTTCGGTGTCGCAAAGGACAAGTTAGTCAGTGAAAGGAAATGGTCGTTCACTATGGCATATGCTATGTAACATAAAAGATTTTTTATGGGACAAATTAAGTTGTTTTACATTTTCAAAACGGGTTAAGTAGTTTATTTAAGGCCAGGAAAGTGAAAGTTCGTTTACAATTATAGTTTATTTTATCTGAGTTTTTATCGGAACTGCAATCAATTGTATCGACTCGATCATTAATCCTTACCCCTTCTTTCCTTCACATTATCTCCGTAGATATCATCAATCGACTTTCTCTTCTGGAATATAGCCTAGATGTGGTCTTACGATCCATAACGCTCGCCAAACTCCATTTTTACGTCCTTTGGTCACTCTACGCTTTATCTTGTACATTCCAGACACGGTGACCCTTCTCTTGCGTCGTAGTCTGCTTATCTCGTAACGCCGCGTTAACCATTTCCTCATCGCTTTGGATCGCATCGCTTGAGAAATGGAATTGCCTTACATGATGTAAAGTGCAAGTTTACATCAGAATCGTCCTCTTCCTCCGAGTCACCCGTGTTTCTTTTCTTGTAGTCTCGTTTCTCCCCCATTAGGGAATTTTAATTTGTTTTAGCGCCTTTCTGAAACGTAGCTATCTAGCGTTTATGATAGAATCAGTCAGTTCTGTTCACATAGAATTGTATGATCAATAAATACTCGTAATAGATTTGTGGTCGTACTAACAAAGCAGATGGATTTGTATTAGGAATCTCGTAGTCTTAAACCAGGGCATCTTTAAATGAGTGTGTTATTCATATATTGTCAGTAAATTGATTTTAGTTTTATTCTAAATTTTCAGAAGTATTGTAAAATTGAGATTCATTGTAAAATTAATGCAGTCCTTCAGGTTTAATAATGTGATAAATGCACAGCAAGGCCCTAGATATTACATAGAGGATGTGATGAATTTCCTCCCCTTATTCAAATACTGGTATAAAGTTCATTCTCTTCATGTTCTTGTTTATGGGATGGTCTATGAAACTGGAGAGCGTTTCGCTATCTTTCTCTGGTATTCAAATATGACAAAGAAAATTTTGATGGAGATTAATTAACACAAGAAAGGATCTACGACACTAGGGATAATATAATTTTTTCTAGAGATCACAATTAGGTATACAGGCTTACCAGAACTGTTGGCATACCAAGGCTTGCTATGTACAGGAGAATGTAATTAGTTAATGTGGAGTATGCGGAGGAGATTTTTGTCGCCCGGTGGACAATCCAGATATATTCTTTAAACAAAAAACGGGAAATGCAGAGAAATTACTCGTACATTTAACCGGTAAGAGCGATTTTGACTCATTTAACGATATAGCGAACAACGAAGCGAAATTGAAATTGGCATGAAGATCAGATGAAGATAAACGATTTCAGAGAAGTATTCATATGATCGAAATCACGAGGTCAGTGTTGCATCAATTTTCGTACTGTTTATTTTTATAGAATCCTCTGGTAATTAGTGACACTCTAGTTTCACGCTATTCTATGAATATTAAATACAAAATTATCATACAATGGCGCTAGAAATAGAGGAAATTAGAATATTTATTTCACCAGAACTTTTTCGAATATTTTCCTCTCGTTGCAGTTATTTAGACATTTATTTATTTTATGCGTATTACTTGTGATAGAAAATTTATTGCATTTTAATAATCTTATGTAATATTAAGAAAAATATAATGAAATTATTGTTTCGCTTTAAAAATAATTTTCCGAATCATCGAATTTTACGATTGTTTTATTTTCTCTAGCCCTTGTCTGAGTTATTTAGGGAGCGTAATACAAATAAATGATTATATTATCAGCGAAAGGCTTTCTGATAAATCTTGGAAAATATGTCGTAAATTATATCAATGAAATTTAGCTCTCAGGAGGTTATAAATTCTGTACCAATCAGTGTTGGACGATCATGAAGCTTACTTCACAATTTACTCTCTGCTTTCAAAATTCATCTGGTCCTCTTTGTGATACATCTAATCAACAATAATTTTCTTGTCATGAGCCAGACAAATTTCGTACGCCTTTTGTAAGCTTAATGTATGTCTTAAAACATGTCTTGCGGTCTCCTACAAGGAACAAATAGGGTAATCTTACTCATGGTGAATACATCCTGAAAAACAACCCTCTTAATGGAATGTCATTTCTACTAGTTATTTTTCTTCAATTTGTCTTCCTTATGGAGAATGCTCTTGACGTAAGTTGCAGATTACATCTGAAAAGGAGGGAATACTTTGCCTCTTTGAATGTATTCATCGCATACAGGGGGAGTTTAGCGGATACTACGTTTATCGGGATTATGATTTTAAATGAGATGCGCAAACAGTCTCCGCGAATTCCATTTGTTTGATTCACGAGTGTGCGAATTTTCCTGCACCAAATACATTAGAGTACATCCTCGTTTAAAAAGCATCGCGCAAACGTTTATACACAAAGTTTTTGGGTAAAAACGTAAAAGTAATTACGGGAGACTTATGGGGAAGTTTTTGTTGAATAATTGCCCCCTTGCTCCAAAACCTCATTAGAAGAGCCACGAGAAATGTGTTTTCTCATTTCCGTGACCCTCAAAAATCCTATGTTCCACTACGTTGCATTCTGTTCCACGAGCGGTGTAGCAATTGTTACTCCTTCCTGAACGGCTTTTGGTAATCCTTGAACAAGAGATAGAATATATTTTCTTTTCTGAGGTTTGTTAAGTTGACAGATTAATTTTCTTTGGATTTATGCCAAAGCATAAGGTAATTACAGGTTTAAGTGTAATTTTATAAGTGGAGAGCCTCCAAAATCCTTTAAGTCAATTTCAAAAGATGCGCTGAGGGCGACATTTTCGAGTAAATATTCGTCGTATTCATTGAAAGAACGGAACCATTTTGTAAGAGGCAGCATATGGGATCTTTGTAGGAATTTTCTAATGCAAGAGTAACAACTTTCCTCCAGCGTGAGAATCTGAAAATGTTGCCATCAACGTAAAAGGATATCAAGGATACTCATTCTTGGATTTATATTACGGATGTTCTGTTTAACCAATGTTAGGTAGAACATTTTATAGGTACGTTTTATGAGTAGAATCTCATTTCAACTGCGTTTTCTTTTCCGGAAGAAAACTTCCTGTTTAGTTACTGGAAACCCTGATATATTCGTTGAAAAATATTCCGTAAAAATTTCAAGTCCTCAAAACTCTTCTCTACAAGTCGGAAGAACTTTGTGGCAACATCTCATATAAAAGTAGAACTTAGGCAAGGGTTGAATCTCATTCACGTATTTGTTTTGCCCTTCTTGGAAAGTAATTTCTATTCCTATTTCATGGAATTGTAATCTTCACAGAAGTTTATTCGTGATATCCTCGTCCTTCATGATCAACCTACAAAATGGATTCAAAAGTAATCTAAAAGGGACAAAATTCTCTGCTACTTCTACATTTTTAAATTTTGGTAGATTATCATTCTATTTAGTAAAGTTAATAGTTTTAACTATACTTCAGGTTGGTAGCAGAATTCATCACATTGCATGTCTCGTGTCTTTTCTATGTCTTTGTGATAGGTTTTAAATTTTAAATAAAATGTGTAAAAAAAGGAAGATTCTCCTATTGGAAAAAGTATACGCCTTGGTATTATTAATATACTATTTTCGTGATAGAACTCTTCACTATACTTTGACATAAGAGGACGTGATTAGCTACGTTCGTATAATTTCGTCTTTCGCAGTTTAACAAATTTGTATGCAAATAATTATCACTCGGAAATAATCCACGCAGGTGTGGGTAGTCAGAATACGGCCCTTCGAGAAAGTAAAAAGAAAAGACAGGTTTTCTAAGACATGGTTAAAGTTCCTGGTATTTGTAGTACTTTGAGGAAGCAAATTAAATTTCTTGTGCTGCTTTTAGAATCAGTTTAACCTTTTTTAGTGAACCTATTCCTTTAATGCTCCCAAAAAAATAAATTTCGCAAATCCTCGTTGAAAATGGAAAAAATTATTTCTGAACTCACCGCTTCTAGTGGACCAGGGAAGCGAACGTTTCTTTTAATATTTTAGCTTTCTCTCATATTCAGATGTTTTGTAAGCATTTTTGAGGTCGCTGAGCACTCGTTCTTTCGGTAACATTATCAGCTACTTAAACCCTCCATTATTATCTTAAATTTCGAAGAAACGTTTTGTTTTATGTCGATTCATCATTTATTCTAGGAAAGAATGTAAGATAATTTTAATCTTCGACAAAGATTGCCAAGTGTATCTTCTCTTTAGTTATATTGCGATGTATTCATCGCAAATCAACGAAGAAAGAGTGCTATGAAGAGTAAAACAATGAATGGGGTGGCTCATTCGTAAGCATTCATATTTCTCTATACTCACTTCGGTAAATAGGGACTTGAGGAAGATAATTCTAACTCAACCTCAGTCGAAAAGAACAAAGAAAGGGGTCTTTAGGGGATTAAAAGCCGTATTCGTTCACCGCACTGTAATTAAAATCTCCGTATTTATTCTGGGGATTTATAAGGTATCTTTTAGCGAAAATTTAGTAAACAGATGCCTATTTAGGTTCGGAATTCGTTATGTATTTCAGAAAGTGCACGTATAAATTACATATCGTTGGATGTTAAATTAATTGATGCGTAAAATATTCACGTAATTTCGTTTTGTTATTCTCAAAGGTGTCCTAAATTTTGTAGAAGCCTTCAATAACAAATGGTTATGGCTTGCTGATAAATTACAAAGCTAACTTCACCAAAAGTTGAGTTGCTTAGTTTAATGCGGAAGAAGTAAAAGTTAGTACACCAGTGGAAAAATCAACATTGTTATTTTATCACCAAATAAACTATTTGTTTTCACGTCAGAGTTATTCGATCTTCTGAAAGCAAATGTCTTCTGAAAACAAATGTAACATAAAATGTGTCGATTCGTTATCTATGATACAGAATTTTTAGTATATTAAAAGAAATATTGCTAAGATTATTTCATATTACAATGATTTTGGTTACGCTTAAGGTGGTGGCGAAGATTCTTGACACAGATCCGATATGCCTCTAAGTCTCAAGCAGTACTTGCATTGAATCAGGCAAACACTCATTTGATTGCTGTGAAAGAAGATATCGCAATACTACGATCGCGTCTAAATCTAATTGTCCATCACATAGATTCTCTCACCTGCGTTACCAACATTGTTTCGCGCCAAATCTCGTACTCCCTTCTCGGAGAAATCTGTAGAAGTCTTTCTCTAACCACAAATTTGCAAGGGAGCACGAGGTGCCCCGAAAGAAACGCGAATGGGCAATAAAGTATCTCCCTTTTGCTTTGCCTGCGACTTTCTCTCCGTCCCACAAAATTACGCTATGGAGGTGGCATACCCGGGATTTTGGGCCTCCCTTCCCGGAGGCATCCCCCGAGCGGCCGTTCCGCCCGCCTCCCTCCCCTTCCTGCAGCCATATCCCCTGGAGGAAATGTTAGCCCATTAGAGTCATGGGCCGAGAAGGGAAAAGAGGCGACGGAATGGGAAGATCGGAGACTGTAAAGGTACAAGAGAAGGAGAGAGAGAAGCTGTAGATACTTACCCATCTCTCCGCCACACGCCACCGCTCCCATTCCGTTCCTGGTCAGTCCCCTTTCCTGAAGAGCAGAAACCGAAATTCCCCATCGGCTAATTTCCCATTCCTTAGCCATCAAGGGGCAGCTTCGTTTCTCACTCCCGCAAACTTATTTTTTCAACCTTCGTGTCTCCCCGCGTCCAACTATTTCCGTCCTTGTCGAAGGTATTCAGACGCAGATTTTCGTCTCAGTAGAGAGGCAATTGCCATAAGAAATCTTCGTGGGAGTCCACAGATTTGTAGATGTCGTTTTATATACACTTTTATGATATTAGTTATATACATTTTTGTTGTATTTTATGTACAATTGTGGTATTAATAATTATGCTAACCGGTCGTGATGACCAGAAATATTTTTTTTTGGTAGCTAGGATGTATTATCTCTATTCTAATTTTCTTATCCTCTTCCTTAACCAATATTATACATATTTTTAAAAGTATTTTAGTTGTTACTTTTTGGTATGTTTGTATAATTGTTTTTAGAACATCTTTGTACTTTATTTTAACATTTTTTTCTTTCTTAATATTTATTTTCAATTTTTTTCTATCTTTCTTGTTAAACATCGCGTTCCATTACTATGTATTATTCAAGCCCTTAGTAACAGTGTAGATGTAAGACGGGACTATCAAGTCTCAACTTCGCCCGATATAAGGACGTATGAATGCTCGAGAAAAATTAAAGAAGCTATAAATATTAAATGAATAGTATGACAATTAAATCGATTATCCGCCGTTAATTTACTAGGAGACAGTCACGGTCATAAGTCGCGTTTAGCATAGGCAGGTTTTATCGTATTCGCGCTTCCTTAATGAGTAGCAATATTGCCTCCTTACTGCATACCCATACTGCCTTCTCTCTCAAACACGCTGTGGCGGATATGACCGACGCAAACTTCTTAACAACCAACTTAACTTCTTAACCTTTCGTCGCACTCGGTGTCCACCTCTATCCGCATGTATGCGTGCGGCATTCATGTTGAGAATTTATGTGCGTTCAGCGACGTAATCCGGTCCCATAGAACTCATAGCCGATACTGCCAAAGGAAAAGTTGCCATCAGGAAGTCATGAAATCGTCACATCTTCTAAACATGAAGCATTTATAAGATTTTTCTCAAGATTTAAAGCTTCTGGTTTACATTTCGAGTTAATTTACACCATTAAATAGCTGTTATCTCATTTAAAATTTATAGGACGCTGATTGATTGGTTAAAATTTCTCTATAAAATGCGATACGCGTGATAAGTTTCGTATCTATTAATTAAAAAGAATAAGTTTTTATATCCTGAAATTGCGAATTTAGTCTATCGTTATCTTTAATAGTGGTATATCGGGTGTACCTTGCAAAAGTTTACCTCTTTAATTGTGCTTTATTTCAGCTGTATTCTATTCGTGAACGCATAAGTATTATAATATTATAATATACGATTATCTAGAATGAAAGTGGTTGATGAAATGACGGAATATTAAAAACGGCATGATTTTTCATCTAATGTGATATCTAGAAGAGAAAAATAAATCATTCTTGTCCCTTATCACAGCCGTTAAAAGTATTCTTGAATATTTTTGAGTAAACATTCTGCTAATTTCTAGGAATTAAAGTAATTGTATATAGTTCTCATGATATCTTTTAAACCTGATCTTCCCGGAATTCTTAAGCTGAGGTGGTATTTTAACAGTTGAACCAGTCTTTGAAAACTTGAAATATCCGAATTCCCTCGAATTCTGCGGAAACTTTAGTTTTCGGGAAGAGATCGTGCTCTATCATAGAAATTCGGGCTCCTAAAGCCACAGTGTCATATTTCGCGAATCAGTTGCTTTCAGATGCTCTCCTGCGTTCCCGTCTGCTGCTCATCTTTCGTTTTCATCCATCTTCCCACAGTGGCTCCTCTTTTCCGAAGTTAAAACTTTAACATTAACTCCAAAGACGTTCTCTCCAACCTGCCTCTCCCTCCCATTTGCCTTTTATCTCTCCGCCTTTTCACACTGGCGCCACGGTCTTTTCTTTGCTTGCGAAAACCTTTCAGGGGTTCAGCCGGAAATAAGTCCTTCCCGTTTTCTCATCTACCTCTGACGACCTCGCAGTCCCTTTTTCCTTTTCTTACGGTCGAGTCTATCATTGTGCTACTCGCAAATTTATATTCCGCTTTGAGTAATCATCCACAAGGTGAATGATCCAGGGTTTATTTATTTTCGTATTTTACGTTCTGCTTTTTTTACTCGGGTAAGTATTGCTTTTTATGTGTTTTCACTGCAATTTAAAAGAAGAATCAAAGAAAAAAGATAATAACCCAGTTTTTATGTTCTTCACTGTGAAATATTAAAAAAAACTCATGTTCCAGTTCAGGTATCGACACAGTTAATCATGTGTTATTAATGAATCAGCTGGACACACAGTATCGACGCAATGTATACTTGCAGTTTTAGTTTTAGGCTTAATTTATACAAAAGTTAGGAAACTGATCGTGATCTATTGCTCCTATACGGAAATATTGTTCCATCCCGGAATATCGTGATTAATATTCGCTAACATTTACATCATCCATGTAACCAAATGGTTTATTTATTACGTGTAAAGAAGTTAGTTAATTTTTTTTTTTAATTTCGTGTTAAATCTAGCGTTGATATAGCTCTCTAAAATCAAAAGCATATATAATTACTTTACTTCTCTTCCCTTGCCAGTTGATGTATTTAACTTCTCAATTAAGCTTAAGAGGTAATCTGAAAACGTATAAAAATCGTTTATTCCATACTTTATATTTTATCCCTAGAATGAAAACTAATGCGGACGAGAAGTCCTTAAAGGTTAAAAAAACAATGGATCGTTTTAATTACGTCGTCTATCGCTTTCCTTAAATATCATGAAAAGTTGTAATTCCCTTCTCTCGCTTGGCTTTAGGTCGCCTTTCTTCAGGTAATGACATATTTCAGCGCACAATGAACCAGCTCCTCCAAATAAGGAGACATGGCGCTCGCACGATAATAACGCGTTTTAATTGGTCTTTGTGACACATAGACAATGGACGGCGATACCTTCAGCTCTATATGTGAATGAGCCTCGCTGGAGAGGTTCCACTCAAAAGACTAAATTTTTCATAAATGAATTCCCGCGAGATGTTTTCTTCGAGTTCGTCGTTTTAAAAGCAAGAGGTGACGTAAAAAATATCAATCTCACGCATTATAGCAGCACATTTTCGATAGGAAAAAAGGACGGAATTTTCCACTTCGAAATGGTCGTAGTTACGGGATGATGAGAGATTTTATCGGTGATTTTAAAATGAACTCCTTCCCTCCTGTTTCCTTTTTGCCTTAACAATTGTCGAATAACCAAATATGTTTTCAATTTTTCGTTGTTTCCGGAACTTTTGGATGTATTCAATAAAGTTTCAAGTCTGCTTATTTAATTTTGGTTTTCGAATTTTCTTATAAAATCTTGAAATGTCAGCCTGTAAATTAAAAGCATTTTAATCTTTTATGTGCGAAGTATGAATGTTATAGGTTCTAAGAATTTCGTTCGTGTATTTTTTCTCAGAAGTTTGAAAGTGCTAATCTTATGAAATAAGATGTAAATATTATATAAATATACAATTAAATATATACATAAATGCTAAAGAAGGAACTGAAGAAGTATTTATCTTATTCAGTATGTTTTTTTGTTTCAATTTTCTTGAACAATAATTCTATAATGAAACTGCTGAATCATACTATATCATTAATATTTACCGGATGCGGTGACATTTCATTCTCAAGATCCCGGGTTCGAGTCCCGACTAGGATTTTTTCCAGTTAGGTTATGATTGTTTAAATATCTAAATAAAAATAATTATAGAAATGGTTGTGATTGGGATTATCTTCCTGTTTCCATGAAATAAGTTTTTATAATTATTAAAATTAATCTTTGTAAGCGATATTTGGTGGAATTCCATCTTTACAATAACACAAATATTATCAATTTGTGTTATTGTGATTATACTTATTATTATTATACCGCGAATTTAAACAAGTTCAGCCGTTCTTTGTTTCTGTAAATAATCTAGCTATTCCGAAAATAACAGATATATTGGCATTCTGGAATGTGTACATAGTTTAACTATTGATTAACTCATCAATTAGTCCATAGTCATGATAATGCCGATAACAGTAAGAGCTGAACATTCACCTGAAATCAAATGCCAGGCGTCAGCCTATCAACATATGAAATTGACGTAAAAATGCCATAGTATAAAATAATAATACAAACATATTAAGAGCATCAATTAAAATTGTTTTAAATGTCTTAAATTGATCTTGGAAAAAGGAAAGAAGACAAAGCGGCAAGATATTAAGCGAATGATAATTTTGTAAAATAATTCGTTAAAGATTCTATCGCTCCAATTATCATTTCGGATAATTATAACGGAAGGAAGATCGTTTCTTATGAATTGGAATCATTAGCCGTTGATAGGATGTGACCTAAGAAAAATTATCAAGAAAACCTTTAAGAACACCCTCAAATTCATTACTGACCGAAATCTTTCAGATTCTCTCAAACTTTTTTATCCCCAAGGTTTATTTAACGTGGCTAATTTTCTCTAGAATACTTTCTGTAAAGATAAACTAGATTGTTCTTGCGTGCACTGCGGTTGCCCCAGAGTCGAGTAAAGTGGAAAGAATTCAACATTTACTATCCACTCCCCTCCTCACTGGAAATTGTCTCGCGGATAGCGTGGGACAGAAGTCAAGTTTTATTTACTTCTTATGGACTTCTGCAGTGTTTCCAGGCCTACTTGAATACTCTTAAAACTCTCTTTTCGTACTCTAAATTTAAAGGACTCTTGAGTATGAGTCCAAGAGAGATTCCGATACGAGGGAACGCATTCCTACGTGAGTGAAGTGGGCGATTTAATTTGTTTCCCAAGAAGGTTGATGGGTGGCGTTGCACCTTCAGTTTGCAAATCCGTCTTCCGTTAGCAAATTTAATATTGGAAGCGTTAAATGAGGAGTTTTCTGTCTACATTGCTTTCGAGGTGCTAAGGACATAAGGGAAAAGGGAAATTCCCAGGAGGACGTTGACTGAAGAGGTTACCATCGACGTCGTTGCCGAGGAGAATTTTACGAAGAAAACAACGGGTAGGCATGTTAGTCTCCCAGAGAGAGAAACTCCTCTTATTTGTTTTACTTTAAGTCTTGGAAAAATTCCTCGGAGAATTTAAAGGGTCCTTCTATAAATGAGATTCCTTCGAAAGAAATTTTTGCTTCGAAATAGCTTCCAAGGAAAATCTGAGGTTTCGAATCGTGGATGACATTTGCGCAGGGAGTCGTGCGAAACATACTATATGACTATACCTCATATATACTATATGAGAGCTTAAGTAGTGACGTTCAGTAATGATAAATAAAGAAATTTAATAAGATTTATTATTGTAAATTTTACCGATGTGTATGGATCTCATTTATTGGAATTAGATATTTTAAAATCTTTAAATTTTGCCGTTCTTTCCATTTCATTATACTTAGCTTTTTTATAATTGAATGCTAAAAAGTAGGATTATATTTTTAGGTTAACAGACGGTAACTCCAATGTTACATTGATATTCGTTTGCTGTGATTGCTGAGCTAGCATTTTTTGCCACTGTTAGGTGAATATAACCTACAGATTAGAATACCTAGGGAATGATAGTAATGAAGTGATTTTTATATTATCAGGACGAGATTCGGAGTGAGAAGTCTCTTATCACCTCAAACTATTCGTCATATATAATTTAAAAGAAAGAGATGGGCTCAGAAGAAAACTACTTTGTAGGTTTAAAAACATAAGTTTACAATCAAGAAAAAATATACCATAGAGATGAAAAAAATGGAAATTTTTTTGCATGAAAAATGAACGGAAGAAGAATTTCATTAAAACCAAATAATTAGATTACAAGGTAACCATTTGGTCCATATAAAAGTATATTAAAAACTTAGAAGTAACGTTTCCTTGCAATTACCATGTCATTATAATAATTACGAGTTTTATATAAATATTCTTTGTTTGTAAGTTCTTTGGAAAGAATTATATCTGTAAATATTGAAAGGAACATTTCTCCTTGGGCGAATTTCCTCGTAATCTCTTTTGATCGTTTTGGTCTCTGCTTAAGTGCGGGTGACTTCGTGGTAAACAATTTTTATTCCATTCATCGAGACATTTTTATATACGACGCAAAAGTTATTTTGGGAGTCTTGTGTCCGTCATCATACCGCCAGCAAACCAAAAATCAGCCTTTCAATATAGAGTTCTCCCGAACTATTTGATTCTAGGCTATTCGAGAGGACGTTTATTTACGACTCCGTGAGATCGCACGAACATCATTTCCTCAAACTTTCTCCTCTTCTATCTATTAAATGGAGCCCCAGCCGAAACGATTTTTCTCTCGAGCCCTACGAAAAAATCCCGTCTCTGCGGGGAAATATTCCACCGACTACTGTCTCCAAAGCAAGGAAAGATTCCCAGATCGCTTTTACTCCGTCCCCAACTCCGGTTACCCAAATTCGTTCGACCGTTCTCCGAGGAAATGGAAAACACCCATTCTATCGATCAACTCTCCCCTTGCGAAAGTGGATGAAAAGTTTTGGCGTTACTCGCATTCTCGACCGTACACGAGGCCCTAAAGCGTACCTGGTACGCGGTATAATTTAATTACCCCGACTTTACTTGTTTTCCTCAGCCTTCCCACACACTCCACTTAATGCCCTCCTCGGCCAAATGAATGCGTGTCCCTCAGGATTTAGGGAAAAGGGTGGGGTGTGGCGTTGAGCGATGTAGGTGGCGAGCGTTGTTGCTTTAAACGCGCTACGATCGTATGCGTGTGTTCGGGCCCCGCGGTCTTTCTTCCAAGGACCTTGGCACAATTTCCTGCTTTATGTCTCCTCCGCCGCGACACATTATCCTTTCCCGTCCCTCGTTTCCTCAACGCCCCAAGTGTGACACTTTAGTCGAATTAGTCCTTCATGGCGCCTTCCTGATTAATTTCTGTTTTTGTGACGCCGTCGCTAGCCGTGGCTTTTGTTCTGAGGGATCGTAGAAGACTAGAGTGTATTCCTCTTGCAGGCGTTCGTAATTAATTTCCAAGTTTCGAAGTCTCACGACGCTATTCCCTCTTCGTTTGCTCTCGGAGACTCCAAGCTTTGAGGTTTCTTCCGTTTCCAAGTCGGAGTAAATTGTCTTCGATCTCCTCTGTCATTTGACCCGCTGTTGATTTTTACAGTTTCTTGGAATCTAGCTTGGAGATGGCTCCGTTTTATTATAACTTGATGATCGATCTACTCAAATAACAATAATAATAATAATAATTCGGTAATAACGATCGGTTATGGATACAAAATTTTACCAATTTCATCTCAAATTCGTGAAATGATTTTCATATTTCTTGTTTTGCGAAGTAAGCTTAAGACCCTTGTCATATTTTTCATAAATTTGATTTTATTTTTCTCATTATACTATGATTGTTGATTTTAAATTATCCTAGATAAGGTTATCTCGATCCAGTTAATAATTGCTTCGACATTCCTATATTAAAATTCGAGTTGTATATTCACATATTCATGGCAACGGAGCTTCCAATTAGCCAAGTGGCCTGCGCGATCGCCTTTGGTCGAAGCGGTCCCAGGTTCGATTTCCGGTGGGAGCCCATATGAGCGAAATTACCTCTGCTGTCGAAGCTAATTTCTCTTAACTACTAAAGTTCGTTGCAATATTATCAAAATAAATTCATCATATACTATTGTTATACTATTCTCGATATTCAGAAAAATAATGTCATAAATTTAACTAAAAACAGTCTCATTGATTCAATGTCGCAGTCGGCAACTTAATTCTAAATCTTGCTATTAATTTGCTGTTGTTATAAATAGCTCATCCATATGGTGGATACGCTGGATACGCCACTGAGTCCTATGGATGAGCTATTTCGAGTAGCTACTCTGTTTCTCTTGTTCTGGGTTCCGTTCGGTTAGTAAGTAGACAATCTGCCTCATAAGGAAGGGATAATTATCATAATCACCTCTTTATGAGGTAAATTGTCCGTTATTACATAATATTCATAATAATGAATTTTTGGTGCTAATGAAGTTCTCTCTGCTTAAGGAAGAACAACTCCATTCTATAATTGGATATAAAATATTCACAGTTAAGACAGAAGGGTTGAGAGTGCATAATTATTTCCTTTTCGGGCGCTGTTTCATTTGGTTTGATTCGGTTTCTTCGTTTTCAAAGGGTTATTTCTAACACGCCGCCACTGTTGTCGCCTCTTCGCTCGTTAGGAGACCGCATTTGCCGAGGCTCAGGCGTGTAGACCAATGTCATTAACATCGCATTCAAATTAAGTCTTTTAACTCTTGTCGAGATATCTCCGTCACAAACGAAAACCGCCTTATGGTTTTGTCTCCTGACTTCTTCCCCGACACTTTTAATTGGCTGCGATTCCATCTTTGCCTCCCCTTTTCCGTTGTTTTTGAAAAAGGAAAACTTCGCATTCGGACTAATCTCTTTGATAAATCTTTTCCATTCCCTCCGGAAGTACCGCTTAACCGTCCCTCGTCCCATGTTCCTATCTCTCCCTTTTTCGAGGCTAATCCTTAGAGCATACTTGTCGCTCTTTCCTCGTCTCTATCCCTTTAGCTTCTTCCGCTTTCCCGTTTGGATCACTCCGAACTGGTTTCCCAACTCTCTCCCTCAAACTCGAAATCTCTTTCCCACTTTTCTTACTTTTCCCCAAAAGGGTAGCAAACAGCCAGAAACGATTTTACTCATAGGAAGAAATATCGGAGATATATTTTACTTCGGCGGTTTTACATTGATCGACTTCTTTCATACGTTACTTAACATTATAGAACCTAAGCTACCTGTGATATATTTTACCTCAATTTAATACCGTTCGGTGTATGACAAATGTCTTAAAAGCCCCCGATGACCTTACTAGGGCAGCCATACATTTTTGAGGACCTCATTTTTCGCCGTACTTTTCGAAATTTTATTGCCTCATTACAATCATCTCTTTTAATAACTCGTGAATGCATGTTTCTGTGAGATATCCAAGATAATTTCGTTACAGGATGAGATACGCTTGCTGTTAGGTTATACACCTTCGAGGCAGAAGTTGACTGCAAGTTTGCAAGAGGTTGAAAGAATGTTACCGCTACTTCCCGATTGTGAAGTTTGCGGTATTAACAACTACAAAATTTCCTCTCAACAATTCTTCCAAAGTTTTATTTATAATTAGCTAGACCCGTAACCTTAATTAATAAGTGTCGGAACATGAATATCCTTGGGCTATTGATATGAAAGGGTTAATTAAGGAAGATTGGATTTTTCGAATAAAGTTGGGTGTTTATGTTCCTTTTAAAGAGATATCTGCTACAAACACGGATGGAGTACTTTATGACATACATAAGCGCTGACGTATTTCTGTATGTCCACGTATATAACCCGATCTAATTAGTCGGCCTAAGTAAATGGGCAGTTTCAAAAGGATGAGTTGAATTTTCGGAGGGTCTGCTGCAGAGTTCTCTCTATCCCTTTTATCTGTTCCAGAATACATTTTTCGTTTTCCCCTCGTTTTCTTTCGTTTTCCTTATCCTTCTTTATTCCTTTCCATCCATTCGTCCGGTCGAGCGTCTTGAAATATTCCTTCAGAATGCACTTGAGGTTTTGAGGTCACTTGAAAGAGGGTCTTAGCTCGGCAAAGACGTAATGAGAACTTTTCGCGAGATTTTTAGGGCATCGGATAAGGTCTACGTTTTCTTTATTTTTTAGCTAAAAATTCGTCCGGAAATAGATGTTTGCGGTCAGTCCGTAGTAGAAAATTAGCGGTCCCGTTTTGCCAATTTCATTTATGAGAGAGCAGCATTTACTTAATGAGATTTTACCATGCTTGAATGGTGCCTCCTCTGTAGGATTGTAGTAACTCGTGTATGAAATCTAAAGTATATTTTAAGGTCAGTCGTTATATAACTTAAGGGAGATTAATTACTACATTTTGGCTAAAATGAGTGATGTCTATTTCTCTGTTAATGGTTTTCTTAATATTGCATAGATTACATAATGTTCAATTCAGTTCAATAGAAAATATACCTCATCTATTAACGATTTTTAGAGGCCATATGCTTTTTTAGAGAATACTTGATGTCGCTGCTATGATAGTTTTCTAGATAGTTAATTTCACGTTTAATTAAAAAGAGGAAGAACCACCTCTACGAAATCTAAATGAAGTCTGAAAAAGTCCACAAAAGTTCCATCAGTTTTAGTCATTTCCATTAGCCAAATGATAAATCTGTTATAATATTCAACCTTTCGATTGGAGAATCAGGTTTAGCATACGAAAAATCCGTTGCCTTTGTTTGCGGATCCATATGCGATAATATGTATTATTTCCTTAATGTGGGTCGGGAGCGAATTTGTGATACACTTTAAAATTCACTCGTATTCATCGTTGTAATAGGTGGTCACATAAAGTGGTCAAATTATCGGCAACCACTTTTCCATTATCGATGCTTTCCTAATTGAGAAAAGTAGTAAATTTTTGTCCTAACGTAATCTCGGATTAAAAAGGATTTTGCAGATTTTCTGAAAAAAAGAATTTTACTTCAAGACCGGTTCCAACGAATAAACATAATCATCTGGTTACCATATCTGATAATCAGATTTCCTTTTATTCATCATCTGTTATGAGCTTCTATACCATCTAGGCCAACTGTAAATTTACTAACGTCAATTATTTAAAAAATCACTAAACTTTATTGATAAATTTATCTCTTTATATGCAATGTTACTTTTTCCAATCATACATCTCACAAGTTTTAACTTTATCCAATTATACGAAATCGTATGATGTTATCACAAAGATATATCGCTACGACTTTAAATCATTTACTGTGTTTTTGCAAATGGAAGTAATTTCCATGTTAATAATCGGGATTTGAGTGGAAAGAGAAGCGAGATTTTCACCTCTTCTCCCTCCCTAAACCCATAATATAATTTACGTTCGGAAAATATCGACCGCCTATCAAACGAACTTCAAAAAGGCCTCGTTTTTCTTTGACGCTGCGGTTAACATTTCGCGAACAAAATAAGCGTTCGTTTTGTGCGTGGGCAGTGTTTCACTTCACGCCGTAACCGGATATCAGTCAAACTTCCCTTTATTCTCGCATAGACCATAAAAAGTCTACTTCTCCATTTTTAAATAATTTAAAAGCTTTCGGATGTCGCTGTAATCCTATTCTCCATCAAGTCTGTATGTACCCGCTTGTCTGGACGATTCTTCAAAGGAATAGGGATGGAATTTGCGACGCAGTCATCCGTGGAAGATTGTAAAAACTCTCCAAACCATTCTGAAGCTCTCTTTCGGACAGATTCGTCCGAGTCGGGAGTATTTTATCAGGCTGACTGCAGCTTATCCGCTGGATTGCAATGCGCACGTTGGGCGTCGGTATCTGTGCATGTTTGGCGCACATTGAAAATCTAATGGATCCGCGGTCTCATTGGTTTTCACGACGAGTGGTGTGTCCATTGTGGAAAGTGTGCGTGCGAATGGGGACGGAACGGAAAGTTTACGGGGAAGTGTTTGCCTTCACAATGGCCTCTAGTAAAGAACGGCCTTTTGTTCGCTTTATCACAGTTTTTCATTATTATTCCGTTTGATTTAGGGTTTTGGATTTTAGCCCGGCATTACTTGCTCTGACGAGACGTCATTCCATTTGCGCGATTGAGTGGCAGGTAAAAAGGGGATGAGGAACCTCGTCATTTGTCCATCTCGTGGATGTATTGTTTATCCGCGCTGTGACATCCGTCCCAATGACTCATATTCATTCTTTATTACTTATTTGCTCGCTCTATCATCGATGGGGTCTCTCGGGTTAAAATGAGCTGAGTCCTTCCTCGATAGGTACGGGTTGGTTCAACGAAATAATTTGAGAGCAGAATTCACACATCTGAAATAAAACTAGCATTTTTAATCATTGGGATAGTGTATTTGAGATTTATCTCTGAAGCTTCATGTTTTTATTTCTAGACGTGTGTTTGACAGCAGGTGTAAATCCCGGGGATAAAGTTCTGATGATGTAGAGCAGATCAAAGGAATGCGTCATCGGTCAAAGTAATTGTTATTCTCCATTTACATTTGTGGTCGCTCGACTAGATAATCCGCATACTTTCCCAAATGTTTCCTTCTGTTTTGATGTAAACATTTGTCATTGTTCTGTTCATGCCTTTTACTTTTAAACGAAGACTTTATAAAAGCCCTGCAGTAGGCAAACAATATCGTATCATTCAAGCCTTTTCCACCGATCGATTCAAGGGAACAAAGTTTTTTTATGAAAAATGGAAACATTTACGATATTTTTTATGATCATTTTGTCTTGTTACTAATTTCGCTGGATCTTCATACTATTCACCTAAAATAACGAACGACTTCTTCAGATATTGGTGATACCACCGGTGGCCTTTAACAGTCAGCAGGAAAATTCAGTCAATGCCGAGTCGATATTTCGAATAATATGCACATCTGCGAATTATTCTCTTCTGGGTTAAATGTAGTTATTACTGTAAAAATTGATCAATGGAGGCGAGCAAATAATTACCCTGAACCATTTGACCTAGCACAAAAGATCAAAAGATATTCTCTTAGTACTTAACTTTACCTCGGTCAGGGATTTTGCAGTTGTTTTTAGGGAAATCTAATTAATTAAATGCAGAATTAGCATACAAATATAGGAATGTAATCAGAATAATTGTTATTTATTTTACCGGAATATGAAGAATTCATTCATGAATATGAAGAATTCATAACAATTTTGCTTAGGATAAAATTCGTTTTATTGGGTAATTTGGAGTTAATGGGTTCTCCAAACGGTTGGTTTGGAGTTAAGACTGGAGAAATGACTGTATTTCTTCGCTATTAGCGCTGATTTAGGCTGAAATCACGATAACCCTTAGGGAAAATACATGAGTTTGTGTAAATGGAGATAAGAGGAAAAAAGATTCTTTCTTTGGATTTTAAGAGAATTGTGACATTTTATTAAATTGCATGTCGCGAGCATTTAACTTATTTATGATATTCTGTGGCACTTTGTGTTTTTTCCGAGACTTTATTTCGGTTCTTCTCAGTGGAGAGCAAAATTTAATAATGAGGAGAGAGACAGGTCTGAACGAATTAAGGTGGAGATTAGTTGGATTATCGTGGGACGCTGTGAAAATTGGTGTTTCAGGAGAGGTTCAAAGCCAGAGACAGGGGTAACAAAGGGAACGCGAGTGAGAGGCGAATGTGGATCAGAGCGAGTGCGTTCTCTGCATGGATATTATCTTGGAGAAGCTGCGAAGGACGCAGACCAACATTCACGCGGAAGCTGGAGGATTAAACTACGGGGGTTTTATCACAATTCGCCTCTGAGATTTCTCAGGAAGATAAAAGTGATGCTTCTGGTTGTTTAGCTAAAGTTTTAGTAACTAGTATTTTCTGCATAAAAGCGTTTCCCAAACTGATTGTCCTGAATCTTCGGTGAAATGAATATTAAATAGGTGACAAGAAAGGAATAATCCATCGAAAGCTATCAAATACAATCCATCGCATTTTTAATTTGCCGTTACGTTTTAATTGTATGCGTAACATGATTCAATAGTGCAGAAATATAATTTTATCAAAAGTAATGGAGGATTTTACAAGTGACTGGTAAATAATTTTGAAACAGCAAAAATTCCCGAAATTAGTTTCCTTATTCTATAAAAATGAGTGTAACACACATCAGTTTTATGAAAAAATAACATGAAGAAGTTTGATGAGTTTTGCCTATACCTCAACTTATAAGCTTATATATTTATAAATAGTCACCCTGCAAAATAAATAATATATAAAATACATTTTTTATGTTGGTCGTAGTTGGTAGTTACGGTAATTTCGCTGACGGTAATTTTTAAACATATCAGTATTTGGTATTACAGTACTCTCTCCTGCCAAAGCTGCATTCCAAGTTGGGAAATGGGAGAAAATGGGAGTAGGGCTTTTAGGTTTAGAATCCATCAAATGCAGTGGGAAGATGTGTCGCTCTATCTTTCCCTAAGCTTTCAGTAGAAAGGCGTCGATTTGATCCTTTTTCAATCGCATTTCTTTCTCAAAAGAACTGTGACTCTTGATGCCACTCTTCTCGGCTTCGTCTCCATCTTTATCTCTAGCCTTTCATCTACCTTTGTGGTTCTTTTCCTATGGAGCTGTGTGTGGGTTTTCATTTTATACATAACATCTTTCACTTCTCCGTAACTCCTTTATTTGGTCGTGAAAGACGTTCTTTTGTTCGTCTCCTCTAAGTTCTTTCTCATAAGAACGTCATCTATACCTTATTCGCACTAGGCTTCTTTTTCATTTCAGCAGAATGATTCTCCACTTTGTCCTTTTCATCTGGCCCTTTCATCTCAAATTAAATGGTCTCAATCCTTAAATAATTGGTCGAATGGAACCATTCGAAGAAAACTTTACTTGTATGAATAAACGTAATAGAATATTCATCTTTTGGATGTGGATTAGAGATGTGAACATCATGCTAAAATTCACCATTAGGAGCAGGAGTTGGGCTCATTATGTAGAAAGAAGGAAGAAAGGGAGAATCGTAATGAACTTCATTCTCGCCTATGTGTCTTGTATAGCTCTACCTCTCTTCTATTTTCTCTATCTTAGCACCGAAGGATATGAAATAATATTTGAGGTGTTCTGATATCCGAATGTAATCGAGGATAATTTCGAAGGTCACTCGATCAAATGGCGATAAGATTGCTCAAATCATTGCCATTTAACTAACGAAATTATCGTAGAAATTTTGCTGTCACATAATAATAAATTATATAAAATAGACAGTGCTCTGTTTCTACCCTTCAAAATCACATCAACGCCATCATATCTTAACTACGGTTTTAGCACGTATGCATTTGCGAGCTAAAATAAATATTGGAACATTTTTTAGACTATTCTCACATTTTGTCGACTGATTTTTGCGCTGCTTTATTTAAAAATTTCGAGATTTGCCGTAGTTAACCTTCAGGCGTACTTATTTCTACTGCCACGTTTTTTCGACAGCGCTCACCTCTTCAATATGTTCGAGGCTACCCCGAGCTCTTGTCACCTCGCCTTCGGACGCTTTTCTATTGTTGGCTGCAAACTCGTGCGTAATTAGAGTGGGAAAATATACTTCGCAGCATTTTTTGTATAACTGATTTTTATTTCCGAGTCCTCAGCATGGAGACTGTGACATAAATTTTCCGGAATTTCAGTCAAGTTAACGATTATTTATTGTGATATATTAATTGTGATATATTTCTTTCGGTCCCTCCCATTTTCCATCGTTATTTGTTTTAAAATTTGTCTGCGGAGAATTCTGTTGAAAATTATTGTACGAATGAAAATGCCGCATATTTCGAGTTCATATTTGACGATGAATAAAATATGTGTCAAGGGCAGTATGCATATTTAAGAGAATACTCGCCGGTTTTCAGTTATGATCGAAAAACTTACAAATACTATAAGGTTGCTTGTTTCTCTTGTTGATGCTTGCTTTTTCTAAGAATCAAATTTCTTCTTTTCAAATGCTATGGAATCGAATGATTCCCGAAATGGAATGTCAGCCCCTTTTCTTTTTCGTTACATATTGGGTAGACTGATAACAAAAATCATGATTGTTGATGGTGATGGTTTTTCGTTTTGACATCATTTTCTCGGTAAAACCTATTTCCTCTGACCCTGTTGGATACATTAGGGTTCCCACCTGTATCGATCTAGGACCGCTTCCATTCGAAGCTACCAACTGATTTAAGTTTGATCCAAAGTGTCTCATCAAATGCTTAGTTTGAATTTCATTTTAACTTTGCTCATGATATTATTCTTATAATGAATCCAGGCAATATTTCTACTTTAAATCGGAAAGCTTTGTGCAAGACATTCCATCTTTTTTCTCTTTTATAGTTATGCACTTCGTTTGATACTTTTTTATTTTTCCAAAGAGGGAATAATTAAAGAAGAGAATTTTTCCGCACGAAAGCCTGGAATTATGATGTATAATTAAAATGGAATTTAACTAATGTTCACTCTTTCCTCTATTATAATGGTTTGTTAAAGTGAAGATTATAGTTTATATCCATGCTTATCCATCACATAAATAGGATATTAAATGTATTATTCGCTTTAACTCTAAAAGCAACTATAATCCAGGGCTCATAAGTTAACATTAGTTTAAGTCCATCTTAAGTTTTTATAAAATTGGCCTGCCTCTATTTTTCTCTCTTATTTCTATATTTTAAGTAGAGTAGATGGTACTAATTATTCATAAAAAAATGACAAATGACGCGTGAAAGTATCAAATTATATTTCAATGGTTAATAAATTTTGTGTATAATATTACTCGAGGAGTGTTTGGGGTCGTTCGGTGAGTTTATCTCCATGAGGTCGGAGGCATGGAAGGATTAAACTAGTCCGTCTCTTTGGGACTTGAGCCTATAAGCTCTTTATATAACGGGAATTGAAGGTTTTTGTGGAGGTTGATAGGAGTGGAAAGCAAAGTAGTGACCACCCAAATGAACAAAGAAAAATATATTACAGTATTTAATTGAGGGTAGATTTGAGTATGAATTTTTACCTAAGAAAGTTTAAGGTTTGATAATAGCAGTATTGTTTGTTGAAAATATGTTTTAGCCATGCTCATAAAGATTTCGGAGGACTTAAATTAGTTCTCATCGTCATTTAATCAAAACGATGTGTTCCTATCCTTTAGTACCAATTTTGTGGAAGTGTTTGTGTGAAAAAGTATCCCATGAAAGTTATTCTCGTCCTAATATAACATGAACAGGATACATAGTGTAGAGACTAGTACTAGATAGATATTACTAGAAATTTAGCGTTTTATTTGAAAAAAATTATTGAAGAGGTGCATAATTCTGATCACTTTTAAGAATTTTTTGTCTGAGATTCTCACAAGAAAAGGTCAGCCATTAAACATAAACTTTTGTCACTAGATTTATGAAGATATTCCTCTATTTAATGTTAACTATATTTTACTTTTTTCTCTAACCTTCTTAAAATTTTGTAGATGTTCACCATAGAAAAACCTTTGATTTTATGCTCCTAAAATTTTATTTTCTTAATTGGATATTCACTTGTTATTCCTTGGGATTTAGCCGCACAACTTCAATGTGCAAAGTTAACACCTTTACCTCAATCCTTGGATATTCATTTATTTTACCAGAGAATCGAAGAAATTATCCATTTCAGTTATCTTCTTCCTATTTAAATTAGTTATGTACGAAGAGTAAAGTTATTTTAAAGGACACGAAAACAAAGGGTTTATTAGAGCATGACCACCTTCCGAGTATGTACGTCTAAGAAACATGAACAACATCCCGACCGTTCAAAGATGTTTCCATTACCCGAGGCATATTCTGTGTTTAACGGATTAATGTCCGGGAGATCAAGAGCTTAGAATGCCATTATCATTTTATGACTGTTGACGGAACGCAATTTTTATTCATAGAGTGAGTTCCTCTTTTTCATAAGCTAATTATCAAATTTATTCCACGAGGCCTTTCGTTAGTTCCATTCCGTATTACGACTGCTATTCTTTTCAAAGAATCACCGTTATAATTCCATTCTACCATCAATGTTCTCCGTATTTTAAAAATGTAACTTCCATGTAATGTGTAAAAACATATCTTACTTTTCCTGGCAAAGAACCGGATTTCCTCTTAAGTTATTTTAGCTCACGTTAACTTGCATACAGGCACAGCTCTCCATCTTATACAGCCTTCGTACAATGCAGACTTCTTATTTTACTACACCAGAGATTGAAATCTCGAAGTCACGCATATTATATTGACAATTGACTTTCGATACATGACCCAGGGGCGGTGTTTTTATTTACCTCGCCGGCTATATTGCGAAGGTTTTTTTTGTGTTTACCGCGGAGATTACAGTATCGTATTTCGATGGATTGAATATGCGAAAAATATTGACGGAATTACATTATTTTTCTCGAGATCGATACCAATATTTCTGAAAATAGCTTTCTGGTATTTCGGGGTACATGAATACAATATTCAGAGAAATTATCCTCTTCTACAACGTGAAAAGCCATTTATGAAACGTTGCGTTTGAATATGCATGAAGATATTCAAAAAGGACGTCACGTATTTTTTTCTATGGAGTTGATAGGTGCTCTAGTCGCAAAGTAAAAAGTATCCAATTTTCCTATGACATTTGTGCGAGGTATTTGCAAATTCTGCCCCAGGAGGAATAAAAGAAGCAAAGTGGTCCCCAGAAAATGTAATGCGATTTTGGCGTTAATTTTTTTCTAATCTTTCTAGTTTTTCTTAACAAAGGGTTAAACCATTCTCGATTGGAGCATAATAATGAAAATAATTTGATGGCTCTTCAAATCTTTGAAATATTTTTCGCTGATATAGATTGACGTTTATATAGCAGGAAAATATCACAAAATTGTAAAGACGTAGCATCAATTTGCTAATGTGGCTCATAACGTGTCTTTTTTGCAAGGTAATTGGTAAAAATACAAATTTATTCTCATAGTAATAATCCGATCATTATTATTTTAGGTTATGCGATTCGGAACCATTTTAAGAAAGCAAATCTGATATAGGATAAAGGAAATATTTCAGTAGTGCTGCAGAAGAAGGTACCGAAGAAATTTGCTATCATGGCGAAAACGGAGTTTCATACACCGGAAAATTAGGTGAAATTAGCGTACCATGTCTGCGCTTTTTCCTTCGTTTCCAGATAGACGTTTCATTCTCTGCCGCACGAATAGAAAAAGCAAATTAATGTCCACCTATTCGGGCGTAACGGGGAGACGGGGATGGCTATTTTCTGGCTGATTGCGGTCGTCCATTTGGTTTCTTCTCTCGGTGAACGGGCTCCGGCCGCGCAATCGCCGGCGCGCGGGCAAAAATCTTTTGGCACTTCATTCCGTGCCAGGCGGTCGTTAATTGTTAAAAGAGAGAAAGGTCGTTAGGGTTCTGAGGGCGGCGACCATAACAGCGGGTGAGATGGAATGAACGGGACACCAACGCGTTTGTGCTTTTGTGCCTCGGTTTACGTGTGTACGTTCTCATGCATGCTGGCCCCCAGGATAATTCCTCTGCTATTTCCAGTTTTCTACCTCTAAAAATTCTTTTCTTCTTCTGTTATTTCAGGTTTCTTCTTTTTTGTTCTCTTTATATTCTCCTGTTATTATTAGCATTATGAGATGTTTGAAAACATCCCTCGTGTCTTTTACTGGTGGAAAGTTACTTAGTTTTATCCTCTTTCGGCAGGTTTTCTGGTCAAATTACCATTGAATTTTAAAATTGCATTTTCGTGTAATATTCCTGATGTTTGATATTTAAGGAAATCGAACGAAATTCTATGCTAGGAACATCCCAGGTCGCCTACTCTTCATAATCCAAGATCCTATCACATCCCTAGTTATTCTCAGATATTCGTTTTTATCCGTATGAAAATTAATTTATGATTTTCAATTATGTATGTTTTTGGTACCCTTTCTTAAAATTTTCAGCCTGTTAATTTATTTCAGTTTCCATCTATAATCAGCTGTGGGTAACACAGGGTACATACAAATATATTATGTTAAAGGAACGGTCGAAAGAAGGTCAGATACAGCCGAGACACGAACCCGTATCTTTCTTTTGCTTGGTCGCTGCATTCGATTCTAACTTTTGATTTTGCGTATATAATCGAAGCATATCTCCCCTTCCTGCTAGTTGATTCTCCTTGAGGCATTCTTTTCTCTCATATATTTTCTTGCTTTCTAATTTTCATCCGGTTTCCATCATAATCCCTGTATTTTGTGTTGTTTCCAGCCTTTCACTTCTAAGATTAAAAAATTCTAATGTAGCTCAGCGATTTTTCTCGCGTCTTCATCGAGTATGCTTCTCTCCAATTCTGTATAATCTTACTGCTTTTATTAAACTATTCCTTTTTTTTCGATGTACTTATCATTCACATATTTATCTACTCTTTCTATAATCTTTTCATCCCTTTCGTACATTTCCGCACTATTTATCCTACTTTTCTCTGCTCTCCGCAGCCACTTAATGTTATTCCCTCACTCTCTTCGCCTCTTCACCATTTTCCGTTCCATATCTGCTCATTTTGTCATATAAGTTTTCTTTATTCTCACTCTTCCCACTCATAACCCTCATCTTTCTTCCTTCACTTATCTTCCCTTCGTTTAGCGTCCTCCATTTCCCATCCCTCGCCCTCCACTTCATTTTAGAATTCCATTATCCCTTTTACCAGTGTCCAAACCTTTACTCTCGTCCTCCCTATATTTTCATATCTTTTTGCACCCTCTTAGCTCTTTTTCCTCACTCTTATTCTTGGGCCTTTCCCCTCTGTCCCCTGCGACTTGTCAAGGGGGCGTGGTCATCCAAAAGAGAGGAAAGCGGAAAAAATATTAGGAGCGTTGGTTTCATCCGGCAGCTGTGTTGGCCATGCATCTTTTCAACCCTTCTCGCTCCCTCTTACTGGAGAAGTTCCAAAAAATAAGGACCCTGGAGGAGTCGAGAAGGGTAAAAGGGGTAAGGCATCTCCATCCCTCAGCTCTCTCCCCATTTCTCTCACTGTTGTGGTGGATCTATTCCAAAAAGGATTTGCAGGATCGAATTCTAAAAACCTCTTCGGCGCTGTCTTATTCTTCCCCTTTTCACCCACTGCTCCTCGCCGTCTCTTTTGCGTGTTTCGACTCGCCGAACTTCCTTTTACACGTCCGTAACCCTGGTACGAGCCCCTCGCGCAACTCTTCTCCTCGCATCCTTCACCGGAAAAAATGAACGTCGCCTCTTCTCTTTATCTGAGAGCGCGGGAAAGAGAGCGGGGAACGCTTTTTTCTTGGTTCCCTCGTTTTCCCTTCGCCGGCGGCATCAAGACGTAGACATCTGTTGCACACGTCGTAACTTCCGATCTCTCTTGCGAGAGTATGAAAATGTAGCGTTCTGTTCCCCGGAGCGAGGAATGGAAAAGATTTTGAAGTGGAGAGAAGCTAGAAAAGATGCGAAGGAGTAGCGGTGCAATTTTTACGTAATGGGTATTTTGTTTTACGATTGGAAATTTGAAAGAATTTTCTAACTGTTGTTTGACGGAATCGAAAGAGGCGAAATGAGTTCAAGGTTTCAGAGATGGTTGCAGGCTCGATTTTTATCAGTTTCCTTTGTAGAAAGACGGGAAGGAGATACTTTTAAAATCCATATATTGCTATCTATTTAATTCTTTGTTCTTCCTTCTCTTTCTATAAAGGAAGTAAATACAGGCATCCAGCTGACTGCTTCCTTTGGAGAGTTTTGAAATGAGTTGTTCTCCATGGGTTTTTATATTTAAAAAGGTCTTGTTATACTATACCTACATAGGAGAACACCAGAAAATGGACGAGGAAAGTACTATGTATATGAGTATATTCACTCTAGGAGGAGGAACTATGGAATATAGCGAAAGGTCGTATTAAAATAAACAAAAAATAAATATAAATAAAAATAAATTTAAAAAAAATGTGCTTTAAATAAATTTAAAAACATGTGCTGCAGATAGCGTAAATTTATTCGAATTCGTGATAATTCTATTTACTGAAATCAGACGTACTTCTGTTTAAAATTGAAAAAAAATCTTTACATCCCTGAATTCCTCAGAATTAAACAATGGGTAATATCTGTTCGCAGTTCAAATCAAAGCGAGTCAGATTTCCCGCAAACACAAAGTATTTGATGTACCCTAGGTTGAGATATTCCGTCATTATTTTTCGCGGAATTGTCAATACATAATTCACAATATAATGAAATCCGGAATTCAATAATAAACAGTACACATTAATAGCCACGTGTCTGAAACGATTAGATGATTTGCAGAATGGGCCTAAAATAGTCTTATGTGAACGGCGTTTAAAATGTATAAAAAAGCGTCCTATTTTCCCAAAATACGAAGGATACATAAAAAACCAACCGATTGGGGGCATATATCTATCGATTAATTAGCATATTTAGTCGGTTTCTATGTTTCTTTTACGGAATTTTATATAGCACCACTGTAATTGGTTAACGTTTCCTTAAAATCGAAGGATTTTTTTTCCGTATCGCAGGAATATCCAAGCGTTCTCACAGTCGCTTTAGGATTTGTTGTAAATTTATCGCTTATACTTATGCGCAACCTACCCATCTCAAATCCGCTGCTAAATATATTTTCAATCACTGTGGTAATAACCATTAATTGTTGTTCATTTCTGCGTTGGGGATGCTCCATAATTATGCTAAATGATCATGCAAACGGGGCTGTATTTCAGAAGTGCGATGGTAAATTTTAGGTTAATCCCATTCATTCATTCATTTGCCTATTTCAGTGGAATTCATACTTTCTGTAATGTAACTTTAGAATTTAGTTACGTTGTAATGCAGGCAACAAATAAACTTACGGTAGAATATTTTGCATTGAATGATTTTGTGAATAATTTGAAATGAATGTGCGATTTGAGCTCAATAACGTACTTAATGGAAATGAAAGAGGCCAATTGATTTAAATAACTTCTAATCGATTTGCGTACCTCGGAAAATTTGTTTGGTGAAAGCATAGAATTAAACGGATCAAATTTCGGAATACATTTTGGTAAGCTTCCGATTAAGGCCATAATTTTTAATGTTCAAGTAACTCCAAGGCTCATAATAAATATTCATGATGCGATGAATGAATATTTTCGATGCGGAGTAATGTCTGGCAGCAGTAATATGATGCATCCTCAAAATCAATTACTTGTGTACAACTAAATCCTGATACGAGAATTGGCAGTTTTTATGACATTTTTCTTACAAAATTACTGTGGATATTACTGAGTGGATACGATGCAAAATCCTGAAAACCAATTAAAATTATAGAAGAGGAATTAACTCTAGTGAATTATTGGATGTTTGGAAAACTTCTGAGTGAACGAATAATTTTTGTGTTGCATCTTTGCATGGGAAAATACAACAATTCTTAGCTACAATTCCACCCGTTACAGTAAATTAAAGCCGTACACGATTAAGAGGAAAATAATATACACATTATTTCGCAAAATAAAAGTGTGAGTTACGGTTTTTAGTATTAGCATCATCAATTACAATTTTATTGGAATTTATCAATTAATGTATAGCCTCTCATACTTTTGTCATTGCCTAGTTATAGTGTTTAATTCCTTGGTTTATAACAGTTCAAATTCAGGTTAAACCGATAACAACGTCACCGTTTCCTCGTATTTTATTTTAGGTGGCAGTGACTTAGAGGTTTAGAAGCGACTAAAGATCATCCTTCTCCCTTAGTCAAATATTCAATTACAAAAAGTTGTGTTCCGGAAGCTAATGGCCTAAATCGCGTCGAATTCTGTATTTCGGGTAATGTAAGTCGCAATCGTGTGCGGTCCAATTGTTATCTAAGAGATGAACTCGTTTTAATAACTCTCCGCGATTTTCAAAGGCATTTATACTCTCCGATGAGAACGAGTTTATCCACGGTCCATTCGTTATAAGGGATTAAGTGAAGCCTGCATCACACGGAATCTGCAAATAGGAAATTTATCTACAACTAATTCGGCGCTTGTCGGAAATCTTGTCATGGAACTGGGATGTTAATTTCCCGTTGAGGTCCGGATGATACTGCTCTCAGTGATTTCCAGTCGTAGTTTAGTCGGACCGGCAGCATTTAAACTGAATATAATGAGCTGATGCGAAATCGGGTTAGGCAAATGCCCGTGGTTTCTGACTTTGAGCTAACAAAAAATGGCGTAAAAGTCTGCTTATGTTCGTTTGGTTTGGAGAGCGAGATTGGCGAATTTAGGGTAATGTGAATGGCTTTTGTGTGGCCGGCGCATGAAGCCGAAATTCTACGAGTTCTGAGGTTTTAGTTAGAATTTTGTGTTAGGTAGAGGAAGAACTCATTCCCATTTCACTTATATAGATGATTACGCGAGCCGATTTTTACTTACCTAAAATCCCCATGATGTATTTGAAGTTAGCCGAAATTTTCGTCCATCTGTCGAAAAAAAATATTGAATCAAGTTTATTTTCGTGGTATTTTAGTAAATTATTCTATTTAAGCATTAACTAGTAATAACAATAACAATAATAGCATCTTATTGAAATTAAATATCCTTAGTAATAAATAACTCGCTAATTTCTGGCCTCCCGCTATTTTAGTTATGGCTCTACATTTCTCCCGGTGAATAGATTTCCTAGTAATTATTATACCTTTAACGAAATGGATTATGACATTGTCAATTTGTACATACCATTTAATTAGCAATTTTCTCGGTTATATTAACTACTTTATTGGAACAATTATTATTTGATTCTGTACGTCTATGAATCTAAATAAGATCACCCTAGCTACTTAGAGTCAACACCCTTTAATCCAATTCCCCTTTAAGGTTTGGCCCATTCGATTTAACCATTTCGTAATTATTTATAATAAGGAGTACTCCAATCTGTTCGATATTATCACGTGTTTTTCAGCATCTGAATTGAAGTCATGGACACTGAGGAAACATTGACTTGACAAGGTGGTAGTCTCCGTTTGGAAAAGAAACTTGTAATTACAGGGAACAATTAACGTTCCACAGCGCTAAGCTCTGAATTCACTTTGAGTATACTGCCTGCTTTGCGAGAGGTAGGTTGCGGTTTCTATGATGAATTAAATTTTTGCATTGAATTCTCTGAGTTGAGTACAGTTGTCAACACGTTTCCTGTAGTTTCCCTTGCTGAAACTGAGTTTCCAGCGGATAAGTGTAGTCGTAGAAAAGTTATTGATCAATTAAGACAACCTAATAAAAGATATTTAGAAGGTAGGATGTAAGCTTCTTCTATTAAAATTATTTCAGACTATCAATTGGCGAATTCCGCTTAATAGCACGCAAGATTGAATTGAATTGCGATTTAGTAAATTACTCATGAATAACTAGCGTTGGTTGCATAATCTTTTACATAATGTTGTACATTTGTTAGCCCAGGAAAGATTTTATTCATTTCAGTTCTTCTTACTATTTTCTATTACTAATTCTATGATGGAAAGTATGACAAATAAAATGAAAATAATCATCCTTATTTCAAAAGGAAGGTAAGCAAAGCCTTTGGCGACTTGGAAATGAGTGAGTACTTAAATAAAAAATTCAAATGCAATTGTCTGGTCAGGGAAGTTTCATTCATTAACTGCAGAATTTTATCCTTAGCTACTTCCTCGAAGCTATTTTCGCAGAGAATTGGCGGAAACGTTTTTTGCAGGGTTTCTCGTTCGAGGAAGGAGCATCGGAAGTCATCATAATGGGCAGAGAAGAATAGGCAGAAATATTCTCATACCCCGCTCAAAAATTTAATTAGTAAATGTAGCCAATAAAGAAAGCTTTGCCGGGCGCGGAAAATAAGGCTTTGAAGTTGAGGAAATAAATGAGGAAAGAGGCTTTAGTATCATTTAAGCTTGTTAAGGAATTCCGAGACAATCAGTTTATAATGCAATTTTATTCGTAACAAATTTGAAAACATAAATGAAGAGGGAAATTCATATGTACTTATGTGTCTCGTATGTTGTAGCTAGAAATATCTTGCGCTTCGGGAGTAACAATGCCTTTTTATTCAGCTGAACCGAGTATTGTCACATAAATACCATGTATGTGCTCGTGAACTATGCTGTACTGATGGAGCTATGAATATTAATGCTAGTGTTTTCGATCGTGAACTACATTAGAGAGAAACGAAACGATCTGTGTTTTGATAAGCAGAAACTCTCTTTGGCGTAACTTGATGTAACTCAATCATTATAACAACGAAAAGACAATGTGTAATTTCACACGAAATTTTATCGACTACCAGTTTCAAACGACCGTTGCAACAGATCTCTAAAAGTTTACTTGGTATTTGTATCGTATTTTTAAGGGGTTCTTTATTTTCTCAAACATTAATTTTTCATTAACTCAATGCTAAGAAACCATGTGTTCTATAGATGATAATGGGAGGATAGAGATGGAGTGGCTTTAGATATATAGAAATTGAATTTTCGTTTGTTGCCTGTTAGCTTACTCAGTTGTTTTGACTCCATCTCCGATGATAACACATTCGATATGCTTTCCTTAACTCTTTATTTGTTTCTAGCTCTTCATCCCATTCTGATTCCCTTCTCTAACCTGCGGCGTATCTTTCTCTCTTCCCGATTATCTTCACTCACGCAATCTTTTGGAAAAGCGCGTCTTCTTTTATTCTCTCTCTCTGTAAAGTTTCCTCCTCCGGGAAGCGTCCGTGTACACTATTCCATTCCCGATACCTCTCACATCATTACCCAATTGGATGACCAAAGTCGGAAAAAGAGAGGTCCCTACTCCCAAAGCCCTGATATAGTGGTTTATTATGTCTCTTAAGGGTATAACAACACCAGAGGCAACTTTCTCTTATCTTTGCCTCGCTAATTGGATGACCAAGATTGTTTTGGCGGAAGTATTGATATTCCTCTTGTACGTCTCTTCTCCTAATGCGAGGGAAGGTTCGAATTCACTGTCGTGAGAGCAGAATTCACAGATATTCTATGATATTAAATTAAAACATTTTTCAATGTGTGCTGTTTAAAAAACTTGAGAGCTATCAAATACTTGAAATTACTTTAGAGTGTATGTTATATTCTTTTACTGAGATACACTAATTCAGCGTGTTTCATCTATCAGTGAATGATAGAGACGATGATGCTGTGTGAATTAAGTTCACTTCCATAATAATGAGTGGACATATGGATAATTTTTCGGCAATTTAATGAACTAAAATGTCACGGCTGTTATCTTGCATATCAATTCTCTAATTCCATAGGTGAAGTCAATGCCATGATAAATCGCTTGTTTAATAAATTTAAACTTATTTTTACGACCAAAGGTATGAAAAATGAAATTTAATGACCAATTTCACTCATCAAATAAATAAAGCACGATGAAATCGTTGAATTAATTATAATTTTGTGTAAGTGTTCATTTCTTGGAGTTATGCTTAATTGCCTTGCAATTACCTAAATGTGGGTTGATGGTTCATAATTGGCTCTAAATCTTCATTTGCTGAAAAAATGTGCACATGATAGTGTACATCACATCTTACGAAAAATAAAATACGATTCATGTTAGTAGTTTTCATTAGAGAGCAAAATTGAATTTATTTTCTCGATGCGATAAGGGGTTAATGCATCATCGTTCTCGACTTTGAAATTGCCAGCTGGGTAAAATATTGAAGATTTTTTTCCGCCTGATGAAATATGAAAAAGCCCGCATATTAAGTACCCCTGCGGCTTAGGAGCTCTTTTTATCCCAAGTGCTAGGTAAAATGACATCAAAGGCTTTGGCTGTACCCTGAAATATTATTTCCCTACTTCAATCAGGCCTTTTTCAAACCCTCTTCTCTTATGCACGGTGATCAGTCACCCGTTTTATTTGTCCTCCTTCCAACGTGCCGATCTGAATAAACATCAAAGCCAATCAAAGCGACTTGTTGCAATGATTCTCCAGGTCTGTGCTTGCCATTCTATGTCGCATTCGCATGCACCCTCATCCATTCCCAAACACACCACCCCTTTCTTGTATAATGCATATGCCGATTGACGTTAACGTCCTACCAATCGTTTCTACTGTCTGTAGCGGTAGAGGAGAGAGATTGATGCCGGAGAAGGATGCGCAGAGATTGTTTGCACAGTACACTTTTGACTTTTTAAGCCGTTAAGGTCATCGCCTATTCAAGAAGTGGCGAAAAAGTGGTTAATTATGTAAACGGAAATCGGATTGGAGCGGCCATTACGTTGCAAGTTAAACTGTCGCGAGACAAGATATAAGTTAAGGATATTTAAGGTTCTCGATCCTCATATGGGCAAATGAATGAACGTAGGGGCCAAAGTGAATCAAATAATTTCCCTGGGGAAATAGAAACATTCATGTTATTGGTTAAGAGTAAAATATTGGTTGGAAAAATGTTTCTCTGCCATTTTTGCAGCAAAATTGAAGTCTTTATTAATCTTGGTGTCATTCAGCATGTTTTCTAATTTTTAAACTCGTTTATTATTTTATTCTTATAGCTCATTTTTCGAAGTAATGTAAATAATTGTGTATTTTGAATAATTGCAAATTCCTTATGATTTTTCTAGAGATATCGAAAATGAAATTCAACAGCTATAATCAATATCAGACTTGTTTGTAAGTTGTCAGTAGAATTCATTATTTCCTACTCAATAAGCTACACTAGAATTCCTTTCCTAGTGTCACTGACGAAGTAACCTTGATGAAGTTCTTGAATTAACTTTTAATCATCTCGCCATGGAGTGGCAGGTGTTTAAAATTCGCATGGATACGTGAAAGATTAAAGATGCCATTTTGTTACCAATTATAAAACGTATTAATGTGTCCCGATGACTAATTTCTTATCTCTTTTTTGTCTATTTTCAGGTAAGTCTTGGTGCTGAAGCATTATTCCTTTAGACTTAACGTCACTCATCGGTTTTTGCAAGCCTGGTGGGGGTGAGTAGAGTTATTTTTTATTCGGAAGGTTATTTTCATTACTGAGCGACGCATGCTGGAATTGGGCCGAAAATTCGATTTTCGTTGGTTTTGACATTTTATCTCCTCTTTATAAGGGCAAAAGGTTTGGAAAATTAATTTAGGAGAGCAAGGCAATCGAGGTTTCTGACAGATTAGCGGAGAGTTTGCAGCTTTTATGGGATATTGAAAAATTAATATGAATTTCGAGCTTAAAATTCTCTGGCGCATTTCCATCCTTTTATTTTTAAAGTATACCGCTGCTTAACTCCCATCTTGAATCACTCGAATTGACATCAGTGAGACATCGAATATTTTTCAAAACTTTACCTTTATAGCGAAGAGATTCGTATCTTTTTCATGGTCAATACAGGTCAAAGCACAATATGCATGTGCTAAATATGCTGGTATCTTAAAAGGTTAACCATTACCATCGTTAGAACTGTCTATAAGGATTTCAGCCTGAAGGCTAGTTTAACACTTAGATCCTTCATTAGCTATCAAAAGCTGTGGAGAACGAGTGAGGCTTATTTGGCTAGATGAGGAATGAGGTAGTTTATAGTATTGAGTCAGAATGCTAAGAGTGGTAAACAATCACGTAAAGACAACACAAGTATCCTATCAAATAGTATCAAATTAGTAGCGACCAAAATGTATGCAATTATTCTATATTATATCTTTCATAATACGCTAAATTCGCATCACCAAAGCCATGGGCTAGAAGTATATTAAAGGTGCATTTTTCTCAAACCTTTTCCTAAAGAAAAAAGAAAATTATATCATATCAAGATATGATAGAAGGAACCGCTATAGAGCAAATGGAAGTTTACATTTTGCTGGTTTGGGTTAATACCATTGCTATATTTAAGTCTGGGTTATATCTGTCCGGGTAACGTCGTCTTATTGTCGCATTCTAGGTTTAGAATTTAAGTATTCTTTTCCACGACTGCTCCAAGTTTAAGATAAATTGAAGAATTGTATTTATCTACGATATGTAAACCGCTATAATAGCTTCAAAGTATTTGAGAAAAAATATATCTCGGATTATATAATCCGCCAACCTTTAATATGGAGGTTGGGATGTAAGGAATCCGTGGAACTTTATTCAAAAATTATATTTATACGCGAAAAATTCCATATGGAGACATCTCGTGATTTACTATCACATTTCCGAAGTATATACGCGATGACATGGGAATAATTTACTGGCAGATTCGGGATTTCGGAAGAATATAAACAGTTTCTTCAAAAATAGCGCGTAAAACAGCAACATTTTTTTAGATTCCATTTTTCACATTGATTCACGTAACTCAGTCGCACACTCCTCCCTTGGGATTTTAAGTATTCTCTCCTCGTAAAGAGTTTCTGCCAACTTTGCCACGGAAAGAAAAGCTTTAACAAAAAAAAATTGCGAAAAGGGTGAACGTCCCGAATTTTGTTTCCCATATCTTTCTCGCTTCACCCGTCTCTCCAAAATGATAACATAAAATAAAGTTCGACAGAAATGGAAAGAAGCGGCCCAACTGCTCCTCCGAAGGTCCGCTATTCCCACTCCTCGCCTCGTAAAACGGAAGCGTGCTAACTTAGCCCCGTTTTTCTCTCTTTCTTATGCCGATCCTTTAAACGCAAATGCACTGCTCCTTATACATATATCCCTTGCCGGAGTCGACTCAACGGGAGAAAAGGGAATCCCTGGAGGGTCGCATTTTCGGGACGCATTCACCTACATATGCCGCCTATGAAATGGCATCGAAGTGAGAGGGAAAGCAGGTGGAGAAGAAATAACTGAAAGGACGAATAGATGGAAAAGAAGGAACCTATGAGAAATGAGATGGGGCGATCGAAGGGATGGAGAATGGTATTTAATAAGAAAATACGAGACCACGGGTTCAAGGAAGGTGCTATGGAAATGAGAACCAAACGAACGGGGCTTAATGAAATTGATGGGAATTGGAGAGAAGGAGAACTACCCAGAGAATATAGAACGACAGGAAGATAACGGCAAGGGAGGAATAGAATAAGTATGAAACAGTATGGTGAAGAGGTCGGAATGTGATGGTCAAAAGAAAGAATTAAAGAGATATGGCGCGGCAGCAATGTCATGTAATTGAGTAGACTGTGGTATGGAGAACCGTTATCCAATACTGCGGGCGCTGGCCATGTGTGGTCGTAAGGAAATGGAGTTGTGGCTGAAGCACAGGAGAAATAAAAGAATAGTTTTTTAATTTTCGAACGAGCTAGTTGAATTGTTTTCATTAACGTGTTTTTTGGGGACTGAGCGGTTTTAATGACCGCCGTAAAACATAATAGATAACAACTTGATTTTTCGAACCAGTAAATTCATATTTAAAAAAATTTTCCTGTTTATTCTTTGCTGTATTAATAAATGCGTTGTATATCTATTGAAATCTCAAATATTTCTCTAAAAGAGGACTATGTAAACTGTTTAAATTAATACTGTACCACACATAACAAGCCGACGAACAAAACATAGTTTTAAATAAATCAGCTCATTTTTCGTAATCAGTGTTTTCATCATTACTGATTTTAACAGGTTTACGTCATGATTAAATAAATGCAGCGGATGACACGCACATCCTAAGTACATCGTTTTACCGATTATCCCTGTTTAATTTACATAATTCTAATGTGCTCATTTAGTTGAAAAAACCTGAGCTGTACAAGCGATCGACCTTTGTTAAAAGTGTCCTATATAATTTTATTGTGTATTAAAATTGCGTATTTTAGCAGACTTTAGAACCGTTGCTTTTAATTCAATTGGCTTCGATAAGCAACTTGCAATATTTTTGAAAATGTTTTTTTTTGCGAAATAAATGCCTGACTCTGGTTGAAGGGTAGCTTTAGTTAATATTTTAGTCATTTCTAGCTTTGTTTTGAAATTTAATCTGAAATTCATTTTACTTTGTGGAATTAAAATAATTTATCCATATCGAAAATGTAAAATTTTCAAAGTGAAAGCGATGACAACTCTGGAGTTGCTCGCTTGAGTAAGTTAGCGAGCTTGAGTTGTTAGTTACAAGGAGTAATTATTGTTTAAGTAAATATAGGGAAAGATTCATCTGAGTGTTAGACTAGGAAAGAAATTAAGTGGCTAGGAAAGTTAGGCATCAGAGAGAAAAGATTCTATGATTTCCTAGATAGAATTTTGGTCGAAAAATATACTCAGGATCCTTTGGGAGTAAGAATGAACAAAGTGGGGGTTGAAGAGGGAACAAAGTGTGAAACAGGTGGGATGTTACAGAAGAGCGAAGAGAAGCCCGTTGTTTCGTTGACAGTTGGGTGAGCTTGAATTTAGCGAGTTAAGCGAAATGTTGCTGTCAGGATTGATGGTTTCGAGGGACGAGTAGAATATGGAAGGTCTCCTTTTTCTCACTTTCTCACTCGGTATTCGTACAAATAAAGAGAAAAGAGCCGTCAAGAAGGAGGAAGTCCGAAGTCCCTAAAAACATCTTTCATCAAGTTTCGCTACAGTTCGGAAGTGGACGCAAACCATTGCCATAAAAATGACTGGATTTTATTCGTGTTGCTGAGCCAAATATATCATGGGAAGATAAGATTCTCAACTTCTTCGGACAACTGCGGAACTGCCCACTGACGTTTGACTCGTGTATCCAACCTTTTCCTCTCAGTCCCTTTCATATAGTGAAAGTTTTTCTCCGAAATACTACACTATTTTCTATCCTCTCCATGTGAAGGTATGAGGTTGAGAGTTTTCTTTCAAGGTTAGATGCTTCTGTATGACAACACCGTAACAAATGGTGTAAAACATTGCCTCTAATGTCGATAGAAACGACGATTTTTCGTTATATAGTGTGAATTGCGTAATTTAACTCTTTTTCTTTCCTTGGCCCGGAGAATAAATACTTTTGGTTTCAACGAACGAATATTTACAAAGAGAATTTGTATTCTTATCGTTGCGATTTCCATTCACTAACGTTGTTACGGAAAGCACGTTAAAGCTTTAATAGTAAACAACGGTACTTCATCGTGACTTTATTCACCCATTGTGTGCATCCGCTAGGGATTGCAATATTCCATACCCATTCAGCACGTGGAGCTTTCATTTCTATTTAACATCGCTTCTGGTCCATGTTAAACTTATCTAGATAGGATGACGTAAATTGGAAACAATATCCATAAATTAGCTTTCCACCCTTCGATATCCGTGATCAGCTCGATGGTTTAATCATCGCCGATGTTTTAAATTATTCGTTAGCAATGGCAGAGATTTCGCTATCCCCTCTAAGATAAAAAATACCCGAGGGACCACATGCATTCGTCTGCTTTGTGTTCAAATGCAAATGCGGATCTCATTAACGGAAGTTCGGATTCCGTCGCGCTGTATATCCCGCAACTTTTGTTTCTACTCATTGTTTCGGATCACATCGGAATCTCTTTTTTAGTTCCCGCCACGAGCTCTTCATTTTTATGCCGGCGCAACATTTTGAACACCTCATTATCGTAACAGGGAAGATAGCACAGTTGGAAGTAAACGCTTGCATGAATTAAAATTCCGTCGGCGCGAAACTGATTGAAATCTGTACGTAGGTTTATAGGCGGTTTCGGTTCCGTGGGATTGACTGTGAGTTATTCCAAGCCTCCGAGCTTAGTGTTTTCATCGGATATGACTGCACGCGCAGGTGAATTCAAACGGGATGCAGATTTATTAAACGCATTCGCGAGTCAGACGATGTTTTTGGAGATTGTGGGTATATTTGCTCACGCACTGAGGTACGTACACACGCCGTAACACCGACACAAACTCGCGTTCTCATATACGCAAGGAAAACACACAAAGATACATTGATCAAGGAAATAAGGTCAGATATATGTTGCTTAAGAGTCTAGTGGAGGTGAAACAATGTATTTTAATATTGTTCAAACTTTTCGACGAAGAATTTCTTTACGGGTTTTATACTTGTGTTCTTAATGATGCAACGGTTGATTTGTTTGTAAATCTAAGGAAGGCCAAAGTAACGTGGAAGAGTTGAGGACACCATGAGACACTTATGTTTCTGATATATTTTCCATGCTTTTTTAGCCTTTCAATTTTATCTGAAAAGAATTCTTAATATAAGAAGAGCTTCATAAGCAAGGTGATCTAAACGTTCTCTTAAGCAGTGAGATAATTGAGTAACGTTTCTTGCTGACCTAGTTAGCGGAATTATCAAGATTCTCGCCCACCAACGCAAGTCCAGGGTTCAAATTCTATGTTAGAGCATGGTTGAATATGTTCGTCTATTAGTATATTTTATATTCCTCCTTTATTTTTCCTATTAATTGATGTTTGAGAGTACACTGGGAAAAAAATAAAAGACGTAACTAGTAACTTAAATAATTAAATGGATTCTTCCCAAAAACATTAATACTTAACACTTGAAAACAACAAGCTGTAATGTTATATTTACCTTGATGATGGCTGCAGAGATAGCATCCGAAACTTCAGTGTTTACGAAAACATTTACCCAGTTGATAACCCGAAGAAATTTTCGTCGTTCAACGTTATAAGTTAACGTTGATTGAAGGTGAGAAATATTTGTGTTTCAGAAGAGATATATAAAGCAACACATATCTTAACATCGCAAGGGTAGATACCGATCTGTTTTTCCTATGCCTTATTTGGCAACTCTTGTAATTAATTATCAGTTCATTCATTAATTCATTTTTTCATTTCGATTTAGCTGGATATAAGTGTAATTTCAATAATTTTTATGCTTATGAACTATATAGCAAATAATTAGAGAAAGATTTCCATTAATTTCTTCATTCTTGCAAAGACTGTGAAATAGTGGAGTAGTTTCGAGGGGAATGACCAATTCCTAATGCATTCTCTCTCCCCCATTCAGGACGATAAAACAAGAATTCTCGAATCGGTAATATTTACTCGCGGAAGGGAGTGAGGAAGAGGCAGGTCGTCAAGGGGGCGGAAATGCCCCTCTTCTGCCCTTTCCGTCGGGTCGATAGCGTCCTTTCGCAGAGTATCCGTCCTCTCATTTGGATGAAGAGAGAAAGAGGTGGTATTCTGTTTAAATTGAAAGGCGGATACCGCTTTTCGAAAGCGACAAGTGCCTACGAAAGCCCCACAATGAGCGGAGGAAGGAATGTCTTTGCGTGTAGAGTAATAGTCGGCCGGAGGAACCGTTTTCTTTTGATGACGGGCAGGAGGAGGTCGTTGGAAGAAAAGTTGGTATAGGAGAAGAAAGTGAAAGGGGACATCAAAGCGGACGGAAGGGGGACATGAGGACGTGAACATTCTTTGTTTGGAAAAGACATTGGTGTCACTTAAGGAAGCATAGGGCGTCAATATTATTACGTATCAGTATTTACTACGTTAATTAAATGGATAATGTTGCGCTTCTTTAAGATCGTATGTATGGTTCGCAATAGATAGCAACCCAAATTCTCTTATAATTAATGCCGAGGATAGTATTTTTTCTTTTCATCCTGTGAATTTTGTTTATTAACGATAGTTGTAGGTAGTTGAAAAATTGCATTTCATACTTTGCAATCGGTTATATAGTTATATCTCGGTAATGTAGTGACACGTAATATAGTTATGTCTTGGTAATTCATTCGTAATGGCGTATTGTCGCAAATATTTTCCCGCGTTTCTCTCTCTTGGTTTTACCTTTTTGCTTATTCGTTGCTGTAAATATTAGACGACGTACGAGATTCGTTGGAACAGAGCTTAACATGTGCTTAACCGAACCAAGAAAGGTTCATGTGCCTATTGAAACCTAAATTCATCTGCATTAATTCTTTTCGTTTGATAAAAATCATCTTGATGTGAAAAAAATCTTCATCGTGTGCCTAATTATTTCATTCCTCTACACCTTTACATCCTCAAGGAGGCTGAAGATTAAATGAGAACAATAATTTGTTTGCATGCCTACTTCCATTTCTTATTCAGTAATCACGAGTTACGGACGTGACCTCTGACAATGAGAGCAATTCAGAGGTCGACCATCCCAGTAATTAACGTTGTCGTTAAGGTCGCGGTTTCGAACTCCCCTTAGGACGCAGAGCATTCTGCTCGTGAATTTCTCAGTAATTTGGTTACTGAAGTTGTGAAACGTCTCTCGCCTTGATAACTCTTAACGTTTCGAGGATTGTTACTCTCAGTTTCCTGCGGTGTTATTATATTTTCCTACGAACATTGCATATACATTTGTGAGACAGCCACGTCATGATTTCAGCGGTAACTCTTAAAATATAAATCAGTTTATCAAATATCAATTTTCTTTTCCATCCGGGGCTTCAGGTTGCGTCATGAGGAAGCGGGATAAAAAAAGAAGTTGCTTTATCCGAATCCGATTTAAAGCGTCAGGGAGAAGATCCATTTGCAGCGAAAGGACAGCGTGACATCTCGCAACGGAGTATCTTTCATTTCTTCCAATGAGTTTAGGGAGTTTAGAGGGGATTGTGACGGTAGATGACACCATGGTTTTTATACACGTTCCCTTTGATGAAAATGGTAGCATTAAGTCTATGATTTGTTCAGTAAATTTCTCCTTGTTCACCGCTTGAGGTCGTAGGTTGACAGGAAGGTGTTTGGTTTCCAGTTTACGAGGAAAACCGTCTCCCGTTGGTGTTTCGGCAGATGCGGAGGCGTATTTCTTGGAGGTGTGGGTGATAGAAAGGGAAGGATTGAATGTTCCCTTCATTCTCCTAAGGCTCCATTTCCCGAGCCTATATCCTCTATTCTGACGAAGGGAGCTTGTTTCTTTAATGTCACGGGGAGGAAAGGAAAAATATGAGAGTCACTCGGTTTTCGATTTTCAATTTTCTTCTTTGCTCCTTCGGTTACTATTTTCTTCTCCCCTCTCTTAAATCTATCAAAATTTCATTTCGGATATAAGTACGTACATCTCTCGGAGATACTGGTATCGCATCGATATCTTGCTTCCTTTCATATTTTATACGTCCTCGCGAGTTTCATATTATCTGTCGGATTTAGACCGTTTCAATTTATCTCGGAAGTTCTTTCTTCCGCTGTGCTCGAGGTTCTCGATCTTTTCAGGAATGGTCGAGATAGATTTTATCGAAGGGAATTCATTCTATTCATTCAAACCCCATGAAACGCATAATTAACAGGATATATTTTGTGTAAGTTTAATTACTTAAAATTCTGAAAATACAACCGTCTATAATCAAAGTCCATATTTGCTAATACGTGGAAATGAAATCCGTCGATTTCATAAAAAAATAGAAGGGAATGAGTAGGATCTTAATGTCTATGCCCAGAATTTTTATAAGGCGATTGGTGTCGACAAATTATTGCCAACTTAAGAATTCTACTTATGTTTACATTTCCACTTCATTAGTGGAAAGTAGCCCTTGATGGATTCTGTACGTAAATCTTAAAGATATCTCTGTTTGTCAAAATTTTAAGTTCATAGAAATGAATGAAAATGAACAATTCTAACGGATTATGCATATAATCACAACATTGTCAAATGAGCACCATTATGGTGACTACCGGTGCTGTCATCAGTTATCGAATTCCTGACTTTTCTTTTACCAATTTCATGTGGTACTCGCTAATACTGGTTTGATTTTTCGTATAATTTTATTATTTGTAGTCTTTTTACCTTTTATTCCATCGCTACTTTAAAACTGGCAATGACGTTTTGTTCGTTGTTACTTTACGCTTAAAGAGGTAATGATATTCAGTAAACCTATAAAAGGTCGATGAAATTCCAACTGCTATCTTTTCGAATCTCCTCTTAAATCATCTCCTCCATGTTAGTCTTCCATTTGGGATTAAGGAATAATTAACAAACATTTTCTATTTGAGCAGCTTGTTCCTTCTTTTATGGGATAATATCCTCACTCAAGATCTCTTGAGCAATTGAGAAAGATTCGTGGAATTTGAGATATTTATTTTGAAGTTCCGAATCGGTTTTCTCAATTTAAACATTTTAAAATCCATTTAGAGTTTCTGAAGAGGTAGATATTAAGGCTTACTTTCTTCCTCTCCCCGTAATCCCCCCAAATCTCTTTAGGTATGAAAGGAGACATTAAACCTCATTTCCTCTGTGATCGTACTTTCAGGCGTATCTGGCGGAGGACCTTGGATGTAGCATTCTCCCGCCGCTCTTCTTGAATTTTCACATTCATGAAACTTTTTATGCTCATCTGCGTAGGCGCATCTCGTCACACTTCCATTTGCGTTAACTGCTCTAGGATTTGAGTTTCCGCGGCTTAAACAGAAAATCTTTCAGCTCCCTTTATGAGATTACTTTATCCATTCTTGCTTTTGCTGTACGATATGTTCGTATTTACCAGCTGTATATCCGATTTATAACGTATTATCAGGACGGAATTTAATTTTATTACCTAGAATTGAAGTGCAGAAATAATAGTAATCGTGTTTCTTTAGCTACAAAATAATGTTCTAGAACCCTTCCCAGAATTCAGTATTAAAGAGGTTAAGATGCTTTTACCATCGTCTGATTTATGATACAAAAAAGTGTTTATTTCTGTTTCTTTTTAATAGGATAATTATGTCTTTGTGTGCAGAAGAAGTTCTTGTTCGACAGAAGAGAGACAAAAATTATATTACAATTGGTTTCGTTTGTCTTTACAAGTTCACTCTGTTTATTGAGCTGAAGTAGTTTGCGATTCATATTAAACATGTAAGAGAAATAATTACATCAGAATCCTTCGTCAACAATGAGTTATCACAGTTCTCTACATATAATTTAATGTTCTGAGCGTGAAAATTGAAATATTTTTTCATTTAAGGCAGATCTCTTGACGTTAACCATTCCGAAAGATAACGTTTAAATTTTTGCAGTGATAAAATATGTTGCATTTCCTTTCTGAAACTCATATAGTTTTATTCTAATGTAGTTTCTTGGGCCGAGATCATTATCTTCGTGTTCTTTCTGTTCAAAAAGTTTCTCATGAATTGCCAGAATAATGACCCTTTAATTTAGCACCATTATGTAGCTTCTCATTCAGTCATCTTTAATCTCGCCGTATATGATATATTTATCTTATAGATAATTTCTTCTTTTAAATTTTGACTTTTTGCTTGAACTTATAATATGACCTAATTTCCCAATCATTTTCCTAGAAGGCCTTTTTTATTCTTCTCTTTTCAGTCAAAGCAAGAACTTTATTGTGCTTTTTTTTATAAAAGGCTAAAATAGCAATTTTTGATACCTAACGTTGATGATAATAGCACAAGAAAAAATATTCCCATTGAAATAAGAAATGACAGTTAATTATCTAACGTTATTAGTAAATTAATGTGTGCTAAAAAACAGTTTAATGTTTTTAGCCTTAGAATTTAAAAAAATGTAGAGCAGGTAATTTGGATGCGAGAAATTATCCAAAAATTTCATTTTATCTTTTTGCAAGCAATGGTGATGTAAAGCTCTCGGCATCAGAAACTTTTTATCCTTCTTGAAGTGCCTGAGAATAAGTGCGCATTCCCTGGCATCGTCTTCCAAATCCCCTCAAATTACATCGTTTACATTTCGATTACCATTGGGAAGGGCATTTCGAAAACTTCGAAGTGTCATCTTTTAGGAACAATGCAGCTTTGCGACTCTAACTTCCGTGGCGTATTCACCCGTTAAACCGGGCTTAAACGGATTCGAAGTACTATAAATCCGAGCTTTTCAAAGTGGAAGGGAAATCGATACACAACCCCACACGTAGTCATCTCTTTGGGATATTTCCAAGCGTCGCATTTTAAGGAAGATTCCTATTTGCCGATTCCACAAAAAATACTTGTTTATGCCACCCCTATAAGCTCAGCTTGCGCCCGTATGTATCACTGACGCAAATGTCTTCCGATGTGTGCTCCAGACCGCGTACATCACTTGGGCCATGTTGCGAGGCAACGCATTCTGCTTTGCCAGCCACCTGTCAGTTCTCGGACACTCATGGCTCCAGAGAGGTTTTGTTTAATAGCGGAAAATAGGTAACGAGAGTAGTATACGTAATTTTTTGCCCGAGTTGACTTCGGGTTTCACTATCCGAGCTTCTACTGTCACTACGCATAAACGCGGAGATAATATAAGATCCCTTTGCGACCGTTGTTCCGAGTGCAGTCTCATTACATGGAAGCGCAATCCAGAGGTAGCATTTTTGTGAATGCATCTAGTGATAGATTAACTGTTTTAACGTTTACTGCTAGGTGTATTCTTGTCATTTGAATGTTTACGCCGGACTAAGCTTTCATTGAGTTTATTCAGAGTTTAATTACAATAGTGTACTTAGGTAGAAGACAGGAAATCGCTGTTGTTATTAACCGACCGTTACATTACTGTATTTTAATTTATTATGTTGTGTTTCTCTGGAAAAGTGCACTGCTCGATTTACAAATGCTGTAAAATATCCTCGAGGAACTTGATTTACATTCATTGAGATATAATTAAGAATTCCCTGCATAAATACAAAACGGATAAATTCCTTTTCAAGAATTTCTAAATTTGAAACTTTTTGTCGTTAAATCTGCTCTGGAAGGACGGTTGTTTGAATTATTTCATCTAATACGTGTCGAGATGTGTAAAAGATCGATGGAAGCTACGGAACTAAAATATTCTCCAGCTTCCATTTTTCTCCTGTGAAAATAAAAAAAACTGATATATTCTCCAATTTTTTAAACTCTATCACCACTATTTCAATAAAGAATTGAAATTCAGGAATATTCGAGTGATTCGGTGCGCAGTCAATTGGTAAATCCGTTTGGAATTTTAGGTATATTTTTGGTAAAAACTACTTAAAATGCCTTTGGAAACTCCCAAATCCTTAAATTTTGCAACATGATAGATATATTCGTGATCTTTCATTTATTTTTGAATGCATTTCAAAGCCGTAACTCAAAAAAGATATGGAACGGAATGAATTCTTAGACCCGACATTTTAATATCTATTTTAAATGAACTTAACTAATTTTTATTTTCGGGCCCACTTTTATAATGGCTCATTAAAATGAAGATTATAATTAATCACTTACATGATGGATTAGTATAGACATTAGCCATAATCATCACTTTACTCTAGCAAACCCTTATAATACCGGGCCCTTAAGTGAACATTTATTAAAGTCTATTTTAGGTGTACCTTAAAATTTCGGGTCTAAATATCTTACTTACCTCATAAGGCAAGGAGTTATTTTCTCATAATCACGTTGGGATTCTCGAATTCAGGCCGCTAAACCTAACATGAATCACAGGTGAAAAAGTGTGTCACTTTATTCCACGGCACGGTTTGTGTCTCCCAAATGAACAGAGGCGAAAATCTTTGTACCAGCTCTTAGGGAGAATATAAAGAGAACAATAAATAATCCTTCTGGAGACATTTCTCGAATTTCTTTTTGGCAAGCGAATCGAGTGACGTAGCCAAGATTTATAGCATCTGATCATAAAACGAAAGATTCGAGTTCAGTGGGGGACTCTTTTTGAGAGAAAGGAACCGTTTTCGTAAAGGCAAGACGCTCATTTTCCTCATCAAGAGGGCAACCATTTAGAAGTGTTTACCTTAAAGGGTATGTCCTTACGTACGATATCCGGTAAATGCATTATCACTATGGTAACACGTGTTCAAAGGAATTTTGAAATTGAAGCTTAGAAACTTTGTCGCTAGAAATATCTGTTCTAAAGTGGATTAGTGATTTCTTAGATTGGTCGTAGAGGAATATTTTTCTACTGTAACGAGGCCAAGTTTACAGTGTTACAATTAGTAAATGATATTTTTGCTTTGATGAGTTTCCTTTAAGTTGTCAACTAATTATATGTTTAAGAATGCGTGTCATTAGTATTTGCTCCCTAAGAAATGCTTTTATTCCTAATTACCCTATTCAGAGATGGTTAAACCCGGGTAAATAGCATTTTCGTAAGTAATAAACTTAAACTAAAAACGATGACAATTTTTCATTTCGCTCAAAAAATGGAACGCGAGTTAATTTTTCCCAAAATGAATTGGAGAAGTGAGGATTATTTCATTTTTCGATTCCAGATGTCGCCCCTTGTGCAGTAAGTCACGCAAAGCAAACATATTCGGGCTGAAAATTTCATGAACTTCCTTTTGAGCGATAACAAACATCTTATATCCTGAAGTAAATAAATTCAAAAACGAGTTTCGAGCAGTCTCGATTATTTCTGTCGAATCGCCTGCTTGCTAGTCTTCTTTGGTCTTTTTGTGTTTACTCCCTCCAATTCGTCATGATTTATTCAAACGTTTCAAATGAAGCATGTAAAGGCCGTGGATGCTTTTTCCGTCAGATACATTTCGGACTCCCATTCGCATGTTTTCTTTGCAAAGGAAGTCAAATATCGCAAAAAGATACGAAAATGGCCTTTAACCGCATATCATTTCCCCGAAAAATCTTCGTGAAAATACCTCTCCTTTTTCTTTCATCCCGTCATATTTTGCGGCTACAGGAAAGTTCAGATACGTAGGCACGGATGTTTTCTACGAGTCTGATTTTTATATTCGTGTTAGTCTGTTCAGTGATTGCGAAAGAACTTCTGACGGAAATGAAATTTGCGTCGTTTCGCAGGGATATGATTTTGAGCGAATGTGCTGCTAGACTTCGCTACAAAGTGAATGGCCGACGAATGAGCGTAGTGAAGAAACGTTGAAATACGCGTGAGTACTTTTGTATTGCAACAGTTGAATAGCCCGAAGTCAGGAAGAGATTAAAGCTACGGAGATAAAAGAGGTCGATTATTTGGGGCGATCCAATGGAAAATAGAAGCGCTACTTATACAACCCAGTTTCGCTGCAAATGGGGAAGTTTCCACTGACTGGCGTTCCTGAAGATGTTAGCAAATCTTTGCTATTGACTAAACGTAAAACGTTATTTTTTTGTAATATGTAGATGGTCTATTTATGCCTTCACTTTAATACTTCATCTATAACGCGCGATCGACATCTGATCAGCTCATGATAGATATTCTTCGGAACAAAATACTGATTGCATTATTTTTTCAGTAGGATTACAAAGGATGACGAATCATGTTTGCCAAATATTGCATGATATTTGAAATGAGATATTCCTAAAATAATATCTCTCACGATTTCAGATCATTGAAACATATTTGAAAACTTCGAAATTTATCAATGATATTTAAATGTATGGTTAGATGTAAGAAGAGACTAATTAGTCTCAATCTAGACCACAAATAAAGACGAGTTATTATTATTATTATTAAATTATTCATCAAGAAGACTTCCCGTAGCGGCCAAGATCATCAAAATTTCTTGCATTTCTTTGTTTACCACAGATTCTTGAACGAAGGCTTTCACTGTAATTATCCATGTTG